>JASKDV010066485.1:0-15445 GCA_032466395.1 Aegires albopunctatus | reverse complement strand
GCTACTTTCTAAACAAATTATTGTCAAACATGTTGCGTTGAATTCTTCTTATGTCTATATAACTTCTATAGAAAATATTAATGATAATCATCTAATTCCCGCTAAAATCGGATGGAAAATAATATTTTTGTGATAAGAAAAAATCGACAACAATTTTGTGATTATTTTATATTTCCATTATTTGTCGGTCGATTTTGTAGATTTTGGTATCATTATACTTGTCTTGATGAGCTGAAACTTATGAACCTAGTTTGACTTATAAAAAAAAACAATGCAGTTTTTTTTTCATTTTAAGGATAAATCTCTTGGCTTTGTAATTTATTTAGTCATCGCATAACGTTGCGTCATGCTTGAGCATGGTTGTCCCTGGTTTCGAGCAAGGCAATTTGCAGACCTAACACCAAGCTGTTGCCTTTGTCCAATGAGAGACGGGCAACCAGATTTAGTAGTAATATGAAAACCATGCTTTGGGAAGACGTCATTTCACACCTTTCAGGATTTTGAAACTTTCAAATACAAAATAGTCAAACTTGTTGCGTTGAATTTTTCACATTTCTATAAGACTTCCTTTGATGATGATAATGAAAATGGTCCAACTCTTGCCAAAATCCAATGGAAAGTAACATTTCTGTGATGAGAAAAAAAAATTGAAATGTGGTGGCTCGGATTTAATGATCATTAGTTATTTCCGTTATTTCTTGACCAATTTTATAGATTTTGGTACCATTTTACTTGTCTTGATGACCTGAAACTTATGAACTTATTTTCGCTTTTGAAAAAGCAATTTTGCAGTATTTATTTTTTCTGCATGACTATGTCAGCTTGATAATATATTCACCCACCTCATGAAGTGTTACGAGCATATGAACGTAATGTTGCGTCACTCTTGAGAATAGCAAACCCTGACTAGCAGGGCAAGAGACCAGCCCAGTATTCTCTGAATGGTTACAATTTTTCTTTCATCCAATCAGTGATAGGCATAAAATTTAGTTGAAACAAGAGAATTGACCATGAGGAGGTCTAAATTTTGGGCCAATGGCAGGAGTGCAAGGGCAGGGCTAAGTGATAGATAATGTAAGTTTTCAGAATAGCCGGTCAGATATCAAAAGAACAACAAAGAAAACCGATTTTTCATGGTTCTCCATGCAACAACCCCTGTAAAAAAATTTGAACAGCATGATACGACGCCCATCGTTAAGGTTTTTTTTATTGAACAGGAATAAGGCAAAAGATCCACAATTCAATAGTAATCTTAAAATGGCCTTATTGAAAATTATCTCTTCATATTAAAACTTCCTCTAAGTTAATTCAAATTTGAATTATATCGAATCTTACCTGTCCCTGACCAAGAGAAATGGCAGTAAGTTTCTTGGCAAATCTCATTGTCTCAGCAAACTTATAGAGATCATTGGCAGGATCTGTTCCTGTAGACAAGACAAATACCAATGGAGTTGTGGGGGATGAGTCTTTGAATACCAATCCAAGGTCAGATGTCTGAGGCTCAATGAATCTCTGACCCATATTGGCAGCAACATAATCTTGCATTGCATTTGTCACCTTGTCAGGTCGCAAGGCTTTGAGAACCAAGATGGCTTGAAATCTATCAAGCTCCGTTGCCCATTGGCCAGGCAGTTCTTCTCTGTATTGAAAAAAAAAAAAGAAAAAATTTACATCAACATGTTTACTAATTAACATCATTATTTTACTATTATAATAAAACAAAAAGAAGATAAACAAATGGGATTTCTGTAATGCTCAAACTGGGTAAATGTCAAACTCTGAGCTCAGAATAGCTATAAATGGATTCATTTAAAATTCAAGGTGTAAGAAAGAAGTTATGATGATTCTAAAATCAATTATTAAATATCAATGTTGAATAGAAGCTAAAATATATACCTATGAGGATCTATGCTGTCAAATATTCTCTTGAAACCATCTAAGTGATTCTTATAGTCTTCAGCAAAAGCTGTAAACTTTTTCAGAGATGGAAGCATAAGAATATCATTCCATGCACGTTGAGAAATCCATTCTGGTGCTGGGTTTGGAAGTTCTTTAGGTTTGTGAGTTCCTCCAGCAATAAGCAGGCGCCATTCACTCTGTAATTTTATCAAAAGATAGAGAAAATAGAATAAAATCACCCTCCCCTGTTAGCCCAACACTGGGATTAGCTCAGAGTAAAAATGTTAACATATAATATCATCCTTGTGAGAAAAAGTATGGAAAAAATTTGCAAAAATACATTTTCTTCCATAATTAGTTTGTAAGGATCAAATTTGAGATAATTTTGATTTATATCTAAATAAAAGACTTAAACATAAATGAATTCTTAAATCTTATCATCACCAAAATATATAAAGCATAATACATCATTGATGAAACAATCTATTGTATTAAACATGAAAAATGTTGAGCATGTCAGAATAAAGAAACAAATCTAAACATCAAGACAAGAATACTTGAAGTAATAAACATACCATATCAATGATACCCTCATGCATCTGGATCCTCACACACAGCAAAAAAGCGAAGAGTAGCTTATGTTTTTCAAACAAACTACGGCATACATTAGAATATAGGCTGAACGTGAAAAATTTGTTGATATTTTCAATTCTTTGAGGAATATTGTCTGAAAATAGCAAAATAAATTTATAATCAAAATCAATGATAACAATGCTGGTTTATTTTGTTATTTTGTAAAAATAAAGTACCATTTCTAACAATAACATCACTTTTGAATGTTATGAAAAAATGTATGACATTAAATTGAGACAAAGAAAATGATTGATAAACAGGTAAAACTTGTGCAAGCACAGCTGTCTTCTGCCAGCAAAATGAAGTGAGTTGTTTCCCCTCTTTTAAACATAATTTCCTACTCTATGCTATTCTCTTTGCATTATGTAATCTATTTAATGACACAGTGCAAACAGCGTTGCCACAACATTGCTAAGGTCCAAAGTGAGGGCTGACTATTTAAATCAAAACAGGCCCTAGTGAGGGATGCTTTGCATGCAGTAACCACCACAAAGCCACTAAATTCCTTTCTTTCTCTACTTTAATCATACAGGATGACTATAGAGAAGTGATAAAAGCCCAAAGAAGGAAGGCATTTGTAGTTTGGTAGGCATGGAGAAAAGAAATTATTTAAACATTCAGGGGCCAGAAGAGGGTCAACTGACGGCTGTGAATTATAAAAGAGCTCCAACTGAGGGCTATAAGGCCTAAAAGAGGGCCAACTAAGGGCTCTGTGGCAACTTTGTACAAATTAACATTTTACAAAACATCACTTGACTTTGATTATTTGTGGTGTGTTGAAAATAGTATATCATTAAAAGTGTAATGATCTGCACTATGTTATAACAAGGTAGGTTTTTACCTGCACGTTCTGCTTGAGCTATTCCACCCAAGAAAATACGGATGAACCACTCCAAGGAATATTGATACATAGGATCAATATTGGCCATATCAGCTACACAGAAAAACAAGATTTGGGTATTGACAGCTACAGGAATGTACTGGCTACGGGTTTGGTCAATGTCCTTCTCAGTTTGTTCTGCCACTAATACTTTGGCCTTTGGAAAGAAACATATTATGAAAAGAGGTATAAACAAAGATTTAAAGAAATGCCTATCAAGAAGGTAATTAGAAATGTATCCAAGGGTTTAGTATAACAAGGATGCATGCATTTTAATTGCTGACGATTAATTGACACTATTAAAAAGGTCTAGCATGCTACGATTTCTAATCATTTACAAAGTATGATATGAGTCAACATAATAGATAATTATCATAACCATTACCTTAACTTTAACTTATATTGATCTTGTTGATATTTAGACTAGCACAGCACATAAGCTACTTATAGTCTTATTCAGGAATTTAGAACTTTGTAGGAATACTCTCTTCATATTTTCTTGAATCGGCACAGAAATATTAAAAAATCCATGATAACTAAATTACTTACTGTGATTTCCTGTGATTTGATCTTTGATGCCTCCAGAGTTTGAATGAGGTCAACATCATCCACAGGACTCCCTTCAGAGCTGCTAAGACGCTGCAAGATTCTGTCCTCAATTTCTTTCAGTTCTTGCTTCATCTTGGCATTGCTGACAATCAGTTGATTCTTGGCCTCTTCTAAATCAGGTCTTTCTTCTGCTACAACAATACCTAAGAGCTGATCTTCTAATCCACTGTAATATTGAGAGTAACAACTTACAGCATAAAATTGGTGTTGTTCCATAAACGTATGACTCTACTTGGTTATCTATTACAGGACGTTTAGAGAGATCAAATAAGCAGTAATTTTTCAAAGCGTTTAGATCACATCACATTACGATGCATTTCCATCAAGAATTTATGCACTTAGCGAGCAACAGTGGCAATTGTCTATAAGTGAATAAGGACAAAAGCTTAACATAACTGAAGAAGCAATCTTCGACTCTTGATATGTATGAAGCATCTAAATCAGCTTCAGTCAATAATAAAAAATAGAAAGTTCATCAAAACTTGGTGATTGATTATAATGATTATTTGAAGGGTTTGACTGCATAAAGCAACATACCCATTTTATCATGAGAAAAACGCATTTTTAAAGATTGTGTTGTCTCAATGTACTTTCATAAAAACTTGTATAATATAGATTGTGATTATTATAATAAATGAATGGATTTATTGTATTTTGTCGTCAAATGGTTTCATATAATGAAACTATGTCGGGAGAAATGTGCAGTGGTGGCGGGTTGCTTGAAATTTTGAAAGTTGCATTTATTCCGTTTTGCAACCAAACCCTTTATTCACTTCTTCAAAAAAGAGGATACATTTTTTTTCTTCCACTGATATTATAATCAAATGTACCAAATTATGCAATCTTATCAACGACAGAGAAAAACCCCAGAAAACAAAAAGATAAAAGTAACTTACCTAGGTGAGAGAGTAAAATTGACCAAAGTGACTTTGGTAGAAATCTCTGGAGTGTAATGAGGATTAGGTAATTTGGTGGTAATGTAAAACTTAAAGTCATCATGGTATGGAATAATAGCATCACCAAGTTTGATCACCGTGCTTCCTTGTTGCTTGAAGGTCTATAAAACACAATTATGAAAGCAGAACAATAAAAGTTGAATATGAATGTAAGTTTGTCATTAAAAAAATATAAAAGGTAGATCTAATTTGTTTAAATGCGAGTAACAAGTGAGTTTTGCAAAATCTTGGAAATTTCTTGCCATAATGATCTATCAATTGGTAGACATGTTAGACATGTTTCCTTTAAAATAAAAACCAGGAATACTTTTTTCATCAAAAATAAAATATCAGCTTAATATTGTTTAAAGAGAAAAAGAAAATTACAAAATAATGCACAAAACAAGAGTCAGAAAGACAGGCTATACAATATTTGTTATGTAACACACAATCACCTATTCATCAAAGTATATTAAGTTTATTGCTTGTTGGTTAGATATTCTTTTAATAGGCAGAACCAATATGGTGAGACGTAACGTACCTGTCTTAACAGGATTGGCTCCAATGCAGGATCTAATTCTGTACTTATATTTTCAAGCAAGCAAGGTTTACCAAAACGAACAGCATTCTCCAAGCTACGCAGGAAATCCTTGTCTGAGAGTTTGATCACATCAAGACCAGCTTCTCTTTCCTAAATTAGAACAGCAATTCATTTGATTCTTCTTTTGCAAGTTTCTTTCTTTTATTTAATAAAATTGATTAGTGGGTTGTCAAAACACAGAATTTGGTCTTGTGGTTTATTCATATGTTCTCGTTGTTATTTATATAAAATTTATTTGACATTTGAACAATGTTTTAATACTGCTTTGATTCTTTTTTTCACATAATCATTTCTGAAGTGTAACATTGACAAAATATAGTTGATACTAATTTTTCTAAAAGTATGTTTTAGCATATATCAGCAATATTATGTTCTCATTGTCATTTAAATAGTTTTCAAATAATCATTTAAAAAGACATTATACAATTTATAGTTTGAAATTAATAGTTTTTCTCTTACTTTGTTTTTGATCCATTTATTTGCTTGACCTTGAGGGTCAATGAATAATGACCAACGTCTAGAGTATTGGACAATGACACCATTTTCAACCGACAAATTGTCCTTTGGCAATCCAGCAATCTGCCAACTTCTAATCAGTACTGGATCACTCATTGTTCCAACCAAATTTGGATCATCTGTTCTAGGTACATGGTTTTCATCAAGGCATTTAACCCAGGCTGAAACCATGTCTTGCCTATACTCTCCCTAAAAAGAAATAAAAAATTATAACTCAGGTGAAACAAAATCAATGCATTTACAAACAAATATGCATCATCTCACACATATATATATATATATATATATATATATATATATACATGTATATATAAAAGAAATCATTCAGCCTCTGAGTTATAGGTCACAATAGTTCAATGTTAGTTTTCGTTTGTTATTGTTGTTTTTTTGTTTCATTTCGGGAATTAAAAAACATAGTTAACTCTTTACCTAAATTTGCACTTACTGTGAAAGGTCCAAGGTAAGCAATGCAAGCAGAAGAAACTAAAACATCTCCAACAATGTTGTCAATAATTTTTTCCAGGGAGTCAACAGATATCTTCCATCTGTCTTTTTCATCAGCCAAACCACCAATCAACTATGAGTATATAAAAAGTGCAGAGGATTTCTATGAGAAAAAAGTTATCAATCTTAATCATTTGATTAATTTAACAATAAGCTTATATGAAAATTCAATTCCTACCATGGCCTATTAGAAAAATATGCCCCATACAACCTCCCTACCTAATCAATGTTCTGACGAAAGGTAGAACTGGAGGCTAAGATCAGAGAGTACCTTACAGTCTAAAAAATCTTCACTATGTTGAAGAAGGTAGTAGAAAAGGGACAGAAGAAGAAATCTGCTATGATCATGATGCTCAAGCAATACTTTCATGTTAATACATATTTGATTGACGATAATCATTTCATTTTCTTAGTTTGAAAATACTCACATCCTGTGGAAATCCTTATATTTATTTTTGACAAGAAATTGAAGAAAACCAACAACATAAAAATAAAGACTTATTGATTGGAAGATCTTCATCTCAATAAAAAAAGGTTTTTTCCTTTGATAAGAAAGTCATACCTTGTCAGCTCGTACAAGCCTTGCTTCACACTCTTGGCATTTATGTTCAAGTTCATCCTTCTTCCTAACACAGTCATCATATTTAGCTTGTAAGGTTGCAATGCCCTCTTCAACATCTCTCAACCTCGATTTAGCAGCATCAAGGACTCTCTGAGTCTCTGCCAAATCTTCTTGGGCAATTCTTAGTTTCTCTCTCTTTGGGGCTACTCCTTTGGAAACAAAATGGTATTTGTGCATAGCCCTTGTCCATTGGCAGATGGATGTGCAGGCTTTAGAGACCTAGTATTGAAAAATGGATAAACTCAGTAACGATAAAGATAAACTGCATCATACATGCAATTTAATATTGTCATCATAATAGGAATACAGATATTTCAATACGATTCTCAACATTTATTATATAAAGGTTCAGGATGCAAAATATGTGTGACATCCACTATCCAGAAAATGCTACATTAAATTTGCATTGACTAGTTTAATCGTATCAGCTGGTTGGTTATAATCTTTATTCTATATTATCAAATCATTATGTTGGAATAAATTTGAGATTTGAACACTACAATCCAATAAAAGTTGTAACAATAATATTTCTTTAGTAATATCACAATGTTATATGGTAACATTGTAATTCTTTTCAGTTAAAGAAATAGATACACATTTCATTGTAGGTGTTACATAATTTGTTTCACATTTTTCTAATTAATAAATGCTATACATATGTATTCTCTCTGCACAAGTTTCTAAACCAACTTCATATTTATGAGTTTGTCAAAGCTAAATAGAAAAAACAATTTTCTGACCTTAGCAATGGCTGCCGGAGTAAAGTTTTCATCATCAATGTAAGGTTGTATCTTCTTGATAGTTTCATCGGGAATGTTGTCTTTGTCATATTTGAATAAGCTCTCAAGGAATTTTGCTGGATCTTGTAACAGAGCCTTTCCATTTTCCCAGTAATCATCAATCTTCTGGCCTGGTTTCTCTCCAGCCACCTTCTTTGGTTTCACACCCTAGATAGTTATCAAAAGGCTATAGTATAAATGAGGCTCTATCTTGATAATCTTTGTTTAAAAACAACTGTTCATAAAAAATATGAAATTAAGAAACATAATTTTCTTGTCCTGATTTATTATAAAAACAATAGAAATGAGACATAAACTTGAAAATGTTTGTTTTTGGCAAAGAATGATATGAAATATGACAATAAATGATGAACGCAATGTTTATTTGTCTAAACAAATCGCTGCAAAAATCCTTAAACAAAAAGGAACTGAATTCATTTTTTTTAAAAACCTTACCCTCATAATGCTAACAGCTTCAATGACGAGACGGACACCCTCAGGTGGTCTTTGCAAGGCTCTCACTTCAACAACATCACCTTTGTTCAAGGATTTCAAACTTGCAAGAGCAGCATCCTTGTAGAGCATGAGAAAAGATCTAGTCAGTTGAACTGATTGAAATTTCATCATAATTGTTTACAAATATGAATAATTTCTTTCTTAATTGTGACCTGTTTCTTGGAATTGGAACATATGTCGCGGATAACGTTTTTTAGATATTTAAATCACAAGAAAGCTCAGGTTGTGCACTTTAATTTGATACCAAATTGATGAAGATTGGTCTTTCCATTACGAAGATATGGTGATATAAAAAAGATCAGACAGAAAGCCAGTTTTGAGAAAATGGCGATAAAAGTTGGAGACCCATGTTGAGGATTGTTCAGAAAGTGCATTTTTTATCATATTTTTTTAATGAAAGATATAGATTTGATCCTTTCAAAGCAACCATAATCAAAGATTCAATGAAAATTATATTTTTATCTTTAAAAAGCTCTAGTTTAAAACAGCCAGTCAACATATCATTGAAGAAACAGGTCAATTGATCTATTTTAATATTGTATTTTTTTCATATAATTATTTTACTTTTTGTGATAAAAAAAATTTATGTATTTTATATTTGCTTCAAAACATAACGTTAAAACTTGATTTTCTTACAAGAGCAGGCAAAGCCTCATTAAGATCTCTTTGGGCATCATCTGCAATAGCCTGTGTTTCTTCGGCTTTCTTTGTGGCAGCTTCTTCCTCTTTAGAAACCACATCCATTGTTTCTTCAGCCACTTTCTGTTGGTTGTAGAATAATTTCATTGATTACTAGAGGCGTTTAACAACATTTATAAAAAAATGTAATATTTTTGTAGTCTTTCCCTTTACTTAAAAAAAAATGGATAATTATTTGCAATGAAGTATCGGCCTTTTGTTATCTCCTCAATGTCTAGGACACACTTGTTTAACATCTTGTATCTATATGATTGTAATGGCTCAACCAATTTATATCTGTTCTTATCTATCATAGCAAAGAGTCATAAATCAGTTTCCTTTAGATGAAAGTACATAATGGGTAGAAGCTTATCCTGAACTAAACAAAAGATCAATCAGATGGCATAACAATAACAAAATAAAGTATAGCAGGTCTGTAAGAACCTATATATAAGTTTCTCAGAAAAATATTATGGGTTGTAATACAATTATAAAAAACGATAAACTAATCATCATAACATCATAACTCACAGTATCAACAGATATTTTTTCCATTGTTGACACAGATTCTTTAACAGCTTCCTCCAACATAGGTCTCATGGTAGCCAACTCTTCTTGTAGTTTTGCTACTTCTTCGGCTGTGGTCAAGAGCTAAACAATTTTAAAAGAAAAAGAAATTTAACATTTAAACAATGTCATTCTTAAACATAGCTATATAGTTACATATAAGTAATAAGCAAAAAATTACATATATAACAAGCCTATAAGTATTCGATCATCTCTAATATCATAAGCAAAAATGTTCATATTGACCTTTTTTGCTATTTATTTTTTTATAATTTTAATTATTAATATTTTTTGTAAAATGTTGAACAATAACATAAACTTTATTTCTAATTTTCAAACAAATTTTCAACTAAAGATCTTTAATCAATGAAATGAACAAAAGTATCCTTATTACTAATTGTTCTAGTATCATCATAACTACGATACTGTAATTGTCATATATGACCGATATTATCGTTGTTGCCACATCATCATCGTCATCTCATCATCACCATTATTGTTTTTATTATCATGATTACGACCAGTACGATTATGATTACCTTACTACTATTGCTTCGACTACTACATATTGTACCTCTTTTACTCCTACTACTAGAAGTACTACTACTTTTGTTATTGTTATTGCTTTACTGTTATTATTATTATCATTACCATTATTATTATTATTATTATTATTATAATTAATAATAATATTATTGTTGTTATCGCTACATGTTGCTATTATTTTCATCGTAATTATTATTGTGTCACTATTACTACTTGTTATTCTTTTTACCTGTAAAATCTGAAAATTCAAATACAAAAAAAAAAAAAAAAAAAAAAAAAAAAAAGTATCCTTACCTTGTCCAGACCAGTTTTCAACCTCTTCCTTGCACTTGTAAGTTCGTCCTTCTTCAATCCAATAAGTTTGGAAAATATTCCAAGAAGTTCTAAGTAACTAGTTGGAGTGACATAATTGTAACGTGACATTTCAGCCAAGAATTTGGCAGAATTAACAGAAACAGATTGATGAATAGTTTGGCACATTGACACCTGAGATAGATAAAATAAATATGAATGTTTAAAAAAGGTGAAAACAATCCAATTAAGAGAAATTAATTCATAATAAGCTATTCTGTCATGGCAATAATTATTGTAATACCAGCTAAATTACCTATGTCTCGCAATGGTTAAGACATATTGTTTGTAAGTCAATTGTGAATAAGAGTAGAGGTTTTAAGTAAGCAAATTGCATAACTATGACTATCTGATAAGGTGATGAAAAAGATGGAAGTAAGTAATGTTGGAAGAATTAAGTGATTTTTCACCTTGCAACATTATTTTATTAATTAGATGTTGCCATCTATAACTGTCAGATATCAAGACAAAATCTTTCTACTCATTCCAATCTTTACATCAACTAGCCACCTTCCTCAACTAAATCTTCAATCCATTGCTGTTTATGTTTGATAATGGTGTTTGCCACATGATATCCATTTCCCTTTAATTTTACCCTTTTAGACATACCAGGCCAGCCATAACTTCATCTGTTGTATCAAGAGTTGGAATGTCATCAAGAAATCTTAAAGCCACAGATTTAAGAGCATCTGCAGGCCACTGGCTGAACCAGTCAATAGTGCAACAGTTGACTAGAGCAGGGAACTGACGCAGTCTTGCTCTGAAAATTTCTCCCAAAGGACTGGATTAGAGAAAACAAAATCAATTATTATTAATTTCTGTCAAATACAAAAAACAATGAAAACATCTTAGTAGAAAACTGAGGATAGTGAAAATAAAACCCACATAAAGTGAAAAAGACAGTAAAAAGAATTGCATTAATAGAAGTAGAAAAAAATGTGATAACGAAGGAAATATGGATGAGGCATAAAGCCCGAAAGAAAATTTTGGCAGAAGATGGTCAGGAAATAAGGAGGCAAATATTTAAAAACAAATACTATGCAGTAATGCATAATAACCTATAATAAAATTTAAAAAAAAATAAAATAAATAAAACTGAGAACAACAGTTGAAATCAGTTACCTCATGGTCAGCACAGTGTGCAGATTGCTTCGAACCCGTTTGGTGTAAGAAGAAAAGAGGTTTGTTTTGGTTGGCTGAATGCCTGCATCCTGTACAATAGGTTTCATATCAGTGTAGATTTGCTCAAGTTCATCAAAGCTGTAGATGTTGGGCACATCACCAGCATTCAAGATGTTGTTGATATCCTCCAAAAATGATTCACTCTTAATCTAGAAAATTAAGCCCCAAAAAAGTATTAATGAAAAGAAAAATATGAAATAACAATATCTATATGAGGCAGTTTCTGAAATCATGATCATGGTAATATGCCAGTGATATTGTACTTAACAAGAATATCTAATCATTAAGTAAAATATTAGAAATAAAAGGAACCATAAAGGGGTCAAAAGCTAAATCAAGCAGGCCCACAATGATACCTCTCTAATCAAGAACCCCAGTAATTAAGAAAACCACCAAACTGGGACAAAATCTAATTCAAGAAATGGAATTTTCCCAATAATTATATTTGACCTCTCCAAACAGAAATGATCCAAAGATATTGAGGACAATATTTTGGCGAGAATATATGTTCATTAATTTCTTTTTTTTTCTTTATTGCATAATTAAACACTCACAATTACCCTCATTGATCATCATGCCAGCAATTTACTTATCATTACACCCTCATTGTTGCTAGATGGCTTCAAAGAGAAGTCTTGAATGCAGCTTGTGCAACACAATGAGCCAAATTTATTGCATATCTATAACTCAGGTGTGAAATCAATGACCCCGGTCATCCAAAACTATAACAGCACTGGTCAATCAGGTTTCTATTTACTTTTAAATATGTCTGTTAATCGCAAGGCCAAGGTAACACAAGTTAAATAACGTTCAATGTGTATTCTTGATTTGATTACCAGTATTTGTGCTATATATCCTCGCATCATGCTTGACTGTAAAAGACCATTAAAAAAAATTAAATCTTTTGGGAAACTGCTTGCTTTAATCAGATGAGAAGATCTTATGTACCCCAAACTGTTGAGGAAAAACCAGATCTATGGGTCCCTTGGAAATCAGAAAATCCACCATTGGGACAATTTTACAATTGTTCAAAGTTTCATTATGAGGGATCTAAAAAAATTGTTTTCATGAAAATTGTTTCAAAAATATATTTCCTCTGTTTAATGAATATATTACTATAGTCCTCTTTACCTGGGTATCACTGAATAGGAAAACCATTGCTTTGTTTTCAAGGCCTGCCTTCATCATCACTTGCTTCAAATCTTCACGCCATTCAGATGTTCCATAGTTTTTAGCTAACTCAATTTGAAAGCAGTCAAATTCAGACCTTTCCAAATGAAATTGAAAGTTAGAGCAGTTGATGTTATATATATTTTTAAAATTTGGAGAGGCAAAATGTACAAATTTCGTAAATGCAGATCATTGAGTAAATCTTCACTAAGGAATTGACTTTATGATGTATCAAAGATGAAAATTGTATTCAGAGAGAAACACGTAAATTGGCAGCAAATCTTTTGTAACTTCATGAAGAGATTCAAACATTACTTTTCATTAAAATGCATATATGTACAAACGATTTCAAGCAAATATTACTTGTGAGTGATGAAATCAATTCAATCAAAATAATTTTACATTACATTTTAGATTTATCCTTATTTCTAAATGCAAATTTTGTAACTTTTAAGAAAATGAAAAGAGAAAATCATCCTTACATGTGTGCAGCAAGACGAGTTAAACTCTGACGTCCACTTCCACCCATACCAAGGAGTAAAGCATTACCCAGCGGTTGACGAATCACTCTAGCTATACGTGAAACATGAGTCACAGCATCCATGAAGAGAACAAGTTTCATTTGGGCAGTGTTGATTTGATTATAATCATCAAGAAATTCTTCAATTACCTTTGTGAGCTGGAGGAAAGAAAAACAAAATCACAATGATAAGAAATAATAACTGAATGTTGGAGGGAATAAAAATTAATTGTTGAAAGGAAAAAAGTGGGATGTATAGTTTTTTCATAAAACAGATACAATTTTTATGAAAAATCACACCAGTTTTGAAGATAAAGAAGAGGGAGTAATTGTCATCTGCAAACAAAAGGTCTGCTAAGTACATATCCCTCATGATAAATTAGAAATGCAAGGATTCTTGATTAAATATGCAACAATAAAATTCCAATACAGGTACAGTTTTAAAATAAAAAAATAAAAAAATGATGTATGTACCTTTGTATGATCGTCAATCAGTTTGTAGGGCCGTGGGTCCATATTTGTGTTCATGAAATCACCAAAGATGACTGGTTTTTGTGGAACAACATCCTCAAAACTGCTTTGAAAGTCAGTCTCCATCTTTTCCTTTAAAAGATTCTCAAACCAGATGCGATCTTCATCATTGACTAAACGGTCTTGGAACACCCTGCAGCTTTCATGATACCACAAACGCAGGAGATCATTAAGATTCTAGTGTAGAAAAAATGAGATTGTCAGCATTGTCAATATAATGTAAATGAAAGCAACAAGCAAAATTCTTTAGAACAATAATGGTGTCTGAAATATCAAGAGATTATGATTCTTAAGAAACCAATACTTGAAAAGCATCATTAACTACCTTTTTTTTTTTACCAATATTTGTAAAAAAGTGTTTACATCTCCCATTTTTTTTCAGCCTAATGTTATTCATCAAAACAAGAGAGAAATGTTGTAAAATTGGAAACAAAAAATTAAATTTCAATACGCAGTTCAAAAAGACAAGTGTTTATGAGGAGCTTTGGTTTTCTTTAGAAATAGGTAAAACACTTTTGAAGTTAAAATTGAATGCATTTTGTTTGGATATAATATCATTAACAACTTAAAATTACTCGATATTCCCTGCAAAAGTCAAAAAAGAAAAAACAAATAGAAAACTATATGCAAGGTAGCTAGCACCGTGATTCAGAAAAAGTCTGAAAAATACATCTGAAAACTCTGTCATAGTTAACTTTGCTCACTGTCTTCGCTCATATGTCTACAATAACAGATATTGCTCAAGCTATTCTGTTCCAAATGAAGTCTGCCACCATGCTAGAAGCCTTAATAATCAAACACACTCACATTAATACTTTCATGTTGAGCCATCAGCATTCCCTGAAAAACCTTGGACAGATCCCGCAAGTTGAAAGTGTAATGGGACTTGGCAGGGGTTGGCAACAGTTGTGTTTGAATGGTGTTGTACATGGACAAACATGTGGTTACCAACTGGTTGCAATATTCCTTCACTGGAGGAATGGTTTCTGAAAAACAAAAGCAAATATCTATTATAGAACTTTGAAAAATGATGTGAGGAAGAAATATTGGATAGAGTTTTTCTGCAAAAAGTCTTCTGATTGTGCATTCTACCTAACAGGAGCTAAACAAAAAAGAAACAATTAAATTCTTAGAGAAGTTAAAATAAAAGTCATAAAAGAATGTAAAACAAACTAACCTTTGAAAACCTATTATTCCTGAGAAACTAAGAGTGATTGTGAGTATGATGAACATTAAAATGATTTATTAACTCTTTCCCTACCGAAAAACGCATTTTGCGGGGGGTTTTCACGACGGTTTTACCCCATGAAACGCATTTTCCGTATTTGCACTTCAGCTATTCTTCTCATTTCCCAACCTATTATCTCTGACAATTATATGTTAAATTGTTTCCAACCCTCATATTA
>JASKDV010066374.1:0-15446 GCA_032466395.1 Aegires albopunctatus | reverse complement strand
CTCCTCCTCCTTCTCCTCCTCCTCCTTCTTCTTCTTCTTCTTCTTCCCCTAAAAATGTTATATTAAAAAGACTTACAATGCAGCTTGGTCCTAGAGAAACTTTCTGACAGTTTTCCAGTTCCAGGAGACATATCTTTGTGGTAACGTGACTATTAGTGGCTTCCGCTGTTAATCCCCAACGGAGGTCAACCACCTACATGAATGACATTTAATAAGAAATCAAAATGATTTTCAAATTTTCTATAGTAGAGGGGGGTGGAGAAATGTTTCAATCATGAGATTTGTTTTTGAAGTTGAAATCATTTTGAAAATTCAGAAAATAATGAATAACACCCTATTTCTGTTTCATCAAAGTGTTTTCATTGAGCATTATGAACAGTACAGAAAGATAAGAGCTAGTCTATGCATACTTTGTTTATCTATAATCTGTAAGATTGTGAGTATCATTTCTATCATAACATTTGCTCTTTTTCTTATGCTTGTTTATTCTTCAGAAATCTTTTGTATTAGAAGAATAATGTAACTATTTGCCTGAAAACTAAGGCCTTGTTCAGCACAATATTCACGGAGCTTTGGATAGGCTTCTCTTGCAAGAGCATTCCTCTCTGCCCTCATATCTAAAATTAGGTGGGAAAAATGATAGAAAAAAAATTTGATGCATGACATGTGAAAGTGCTTTAAATTGTGTGCAATAACAAATTTAAATGAATTCAAATATGGCCCAGTAGCCATTCCCAGTAGTAAGAATTTTAAGCAGCTCGTACAGAAAATAGTGAAGACCAGACTTCAATTGGTCCATAGATAGTTTATTGACATCCGTAGATAACTGGGAGAAGTTTCTTAAAAATCAAAACAAATGGTCAATTCATTTCTTGAATCCTAGCCAGACCAGAGCATGATGATTCTTCAGTCTCAAAGGATAGATCTTATCACTCAAAATAAAATAAAACAAACCAAAATTCAAACTTAAATAGAAACTGACTATAGGATCTTTATCAATGTCAACTCTGGAGACCAAACTTTTATGACATTTTTCTATTTTCCAGAGCGATGAACAGCATATTTGTAGCATAACCATTCATTTAGATGGCGTAGTCCTATTCAGTAGTCTGAAAACTATTTCTTTGACGCTGCTGCTGGGTAGAGCAAAACCAATATATAATTTTAGAATTGTCAACACTGACATTTTAACAGTTTAGGATTGAAGCAGAATTGTATCTCTTTCCTTGGAGTGCTTTATCTAGACTTAAAAAAGAAAACCAAAGAATAACAGACCAGAAAATGTTGAGCTGAGGAAAATGCGAACAGATGATCGGGGCAATGGTGGAACATCACTCAAATCTCCTTCCAAAATGGAATCAAATTTCTCTTCCGCCTCTTTACTGTACTGTACATGCTGTCTACCTTTTATAATTAAAAAGGACATAACAAACATAAAACATGAGGTTGCTTTTGAAATGCTTAGAATAAAAAGAATGAAAAACTGCTTTGTACGATTAGTTTAAATTTAACTGAGACATTGATATAATGTAATGTTATAAACAAATTATTGTCTACATAGCTTATCAAAGACATTTTTCCAAAACTCCACATGAATTGTAAACAAATTTTGGTAAACAAAGGTAGATAAATATCATTTAAAAATCTACAACTTTTGCATTATCACACGATCAAAGTTACAGATATCTCTTCTTCCACCTCAAATAAAATGTCAAACTCAATGAATTTGAGTATTACTATCAACACGTCTCATAAAGCATGCAAAGCATGGTGACATAACTGTGATTTATTGCAGCCTTTATTTAAATCTTTACTCATCAATATTTTTGCTATTTTTCAATACTGAGGGTAATTAACTCATCCAACCCTAAGACTGAGTTAACTCGGTTTGGCGAACATAGCGTTCAGCCCTACAACAGAGTATACTCGGTTTTGTGTATGTACCGCACTGTACAGCTCCAAAGCAGTAGTATATGAGCACCTGCCTGGCTGCCAGGGGCAGGGCTGAATTAGTTAATTCCATAGTCTCACAGTGCTAAGAAGGAAGGAATGCATATGGTAACCATTTTAACAAGAAGGGAGATTATGTTTAGCAATCAAAGTATCTACTGCGGAGACTTTGCTAACCAAAGTTGGATAATTTGCATTTCTTTTCTTCTTTAATAAACTGATAAAACTCAACAAGGTTGATTATTACTGTTAATATGCCAGAAAAAAATAATTAAGTATTAGATTTAAAGTATTATGTTATTTAATTAACTGTATGTAGATCTAAGTATTTCATATTGTAGCCTATGTGAATATCAACAAGTTTAATTTGAGGTGTGCACAGAGTCTGAGTTTCATTCTTGCTTCAGATTTTGTTACATTTGGACTGATAAAATTGATTGATAATTTTTATAATTCAAAATCCATGAGGTGATTTTGCTAAAATCAAAACATTGTTGTAGAGACTCCTTCAAGATTTATTTACAACTTAAACCATCTGCTTTTCACAATGTCACGCAAGGACTAGCTTGCAATATACTACTAATAATAATACATATACTTAAATAATGTTAACAGTGTGGATGAATGGAGACTGGTTAATGAGATACTTGCCAGGTTAGAGACGAGCACATCAATGTCACTGCCAATGACATCATAGTCATGCGTTATTGTTCTAGCATAAGCCTAAGGGCTTTTGCATGCAAAGGCATAGACCAAAGCCTTGGGCCTTATAAATCAAACTTGATCTAGTTAGCCCCTGGGATCTATTCTCTTCCCTTCATTATTCATTCAGACAATTCAAAGTATTTCTCATCCCCAAGAAATTCCAAATAAGAGGTTTCCATTGTGCTTATTCTGTTACATTTCATTAGATCATTTTAAGGGACTAAGAGGGTTAATATCATGTTGAAGAGCAGATAAGCTTTCACCTTTTAATGCACTTTACAGAATGCAGTTGTACCCTCAACAAACATATTACTAGGTAACTTGAAAGCATTATATTATTGCTAATCATAATCCTACATGGAAGCTCGAAGTTCTTCAATGGCATTCTTAAAACAATTGAGAGAATCAGAATTATTTATATCATACTTAAGGAAATTAGTCCATGTCTTTACATTCCCACAAATGAATGCACAATACAATTTTAGGTTTAGGGTAAAACAGACTTTATAGTTTTTAAATGCCCTTGTTAAAACTACCTTTTCAAACTGACTCATACCTTGAACCTTTCCCTGGGATTTTCCAGCTACCTTTCCCTTGGATGGTGCTGCCCTGGAAAAAATGTTGAACATAAATTTTATTGTTTTATGATAATACAAAACATTTTTACTCTCTAACTGCTCTAATCTTAAACTCAATTTCATTTTTTCAATCCATAAATCATCATTTAATGTTTATTTTCTTTTGAAATAATCAGGATTGGTCAAAATACTACTTATTTCTCTTCTTGCCATGACGATTTAGTGCCTTTAAAGAGGTTGTGGTACCATTTCCTCCTGTATTACTAGATATTTTCCAATTCTTTTCTTTGTATTTATCTTGTCTTAGTTTCTAGGGGTTATTTCATGCATATTTTTTATAGTATATGGACATAAAATTTATGCAACATTACAGCACAAATTTGAATAATTAATGAATTAGATGAGAAAAACCAATAACAATTACAAGAGATCAAAATAAAATCATACCGTTTTGTTCTTGCGCTTTTGTTTGTTGCCAATGACTTTGCAACTGGGTCTAGATTCTAAAATATATAAGGGCAAAAACTCATTGAAACCACATTAATTAATTTTATAAAAATTGAATATACATTGAACAATTTCTAATTATATTTCCAAAATGAGATAAATTCTCTCAAACTTATTCTATTTGATTAATATTATTGCTACAACATAGTTCTATCATATCTAATGTACTACAACAGTTGATATGGCTTATGTTGATTTTCAGGGGGCATTCTTTAAACCTCAAATTAATCACAAAATCAAGTTAGTAAATAGTGAATCTTCCTAACTCAAATGCTGTCAAATAAACTAGCATAATGTAGTAGAGGTGCAGTGGTCGAATGGATAAGAGCACCGGACTGCAAGAATTTGAGCGGCTCGGGTTCGAATCCCGCTTTGACCAATGCGTTTTTTCCTTGAGCTTGAGCAAGAATATTTACTACAATTGCTCCACTCAACTCAGTTGTGTAAATGGTACCGATTTTATAATTGGGGGAAGCAGGACGCTGTACTACGGTGACCAAAATGACTTGTGGAATTTATTGTATTTATTCAGTTTCTATCATTGTATCATTTTTAATGATTGCATATGTACGATTGCTTTCATAACGTGTATGCCATTATAAAATGAATTTCCACATGTGGATAAAAATATAGAAATTTTATTAATTATATTCATTATTATCTAAAAACTTTAAAACAAGCATGGCAAATCATGTAGACTTACTATGCCACAATGTATAATATACAGATGATATTGACAGACCAAGCTATTTTTACCCCTTTTGCTAACTATTAGCGACATTTAATTGTGTGTGTTTGTATGCCTGCGCTCCTACGTGTATTTGTCTTCGAGAGTGTGGCAAAGTTAATATTAGAAACAAATCTTTTAATACCCCTTTAGTTATTCTCTTATATTTGCAAAATTTGGACAAAGTGCAAGTACAGGAACGAAATTAAACTGATGCAATGCAAATATCAATATGAGAAAATAAAGTTATCTACAAAATCAAGTTGAGAGCATGTTGAATTTTTTGCTGATATTCTATACTAGATTGAAGACATCCCCAAGCAATGATATTCTATACTAGATTGAAGATATTCTTAAGCAATGATATTGACAGATCAAATTGGATTATCCATCCTTAATTAAAGTGGTGTTGACTGTGAACTTTTATTATACATTAATCACAATATTTTGTCTCTCAGTGCCAAAACAAAAAATCATTCATCTCCATCCTGAATTGGGTCTTTTCTTGCATATAGTTTCTGTCTTTTATCAATGACATTTGTCACCTAAAATTATTTTGATGAAACTATCTGATTCTGTCAGTATTTTCCTTTCCTTTTTTAATGTAGCATACATGGTGATGATCATCATGATATGATGATATAAGCGGGTTGCACTGTATTTCATCATGATATGATGTCTCGTGTTTGGAAGTTGTTGACAAAGAAACGCCATCTTTCTCTTTCTGAATCTTGAGCAAGGTCTTTGCAAGTATACATACCAGTGCCATTCCATTCTTTCATGTTTTGTCCATATCTGCTGTCACACAATCTCTTTCCAGGTGCATCGTACTGTAGAAGCTGTTTCGTCAGACTAGTGCAGTGAACAACATGCCCCAAAAAAAATATCTTATCCTTCATTTTTTGAGTGACATAATAAGTTCACTCCTGAGTTGCAGGCATTCCCTAACATTGGTGTTCCTGATCATGTCTGTCCAAGCTATTCTTCCTTTTTAGTGGTGGAAGATGTACTTCGTAAACACATTTAAATGTTTGACACCCATTCGATCAATTCTTTACATAGATAGTTTACATATATGACATCTTAAAATACAAAAGGATAAAACACTATCTTGTACTTGAATAAATCCTCTTTCATTGTTTTTTCAAAGTCTTTATTTATTTATATGATCTTTCAAATAATTTATTTTACCATTTTTTTTAAAAAATCTATTATTATGAAAATAATCACCTTTGCTTCAAGGCCTTGTGAAAAGGATGATATTCTTTTTTGTGGTGGTGCTGAAAAGAAGTAAAACATTATTTTAGAATGCCCCATACAAATTCAATAGGAAAAAGGCCTAGAGGAAGGCCATTACACGGATAGAAATAAGTAGATATAAAAGAAGGATTGAAAATGAAAGCAAAATTCCTTTGCCAGAAGAAAACTTTCTCAACATTTACACCCATGAAGCTTATATTGAAATACAGTGCAACCCGCTTATATCAACTATCAATAATATATGTCAATATATGTTGGATGTTGATATATCACAGTGATTATTAGATATATAAAGATAAGCCACCATTGGGTTATTATAGCAAAAAGTAAAAGAAGGACAGTATCATGATACAAAGATAAAAATTCCCAACAATAATGGACTAGACAGACATTAACTGTGACATTTCAGGTATAACCCTTCGTCAAACAATGAAGCACAAGACGTACAAAGCAACAAATACAATATCTACATAATGTGAAGGGGAAGAGTGAGAAACAGAAAAGTTAGGCATGGAGCCAAAAGATAAGGGAGAAAGAAAAAAATAACCAAATAAGTAAATATATGATGAAGATAGGAAAAAGAAAATGATAATGAAGTAAAGAAATGGGGAGAACAAATAGAAATGTAAATGATTCAGTAGAATAATCACTTGAAAAGACTAAGCTTAGGTGATTTTAAGTGATTGAGCTGTTTTCTATCCGTACTCAAGTCCCAAATTCTTGTTGATAGCCAGTACTTCTTTCATTTATGTTCTTTCTTGCCTAGTATGGTATGGCATGCTGTCGTCCATGTTTTTCTCAGCTCCACGTTGTGAATATCAATAGATTCTTCGATCAAATTTGAAAGGGTCTGGAATCAGTTTTGTATCTCACATTTGTAATCAATCAAGGTCTCTAGTGTCTTAAGACTCTGTTTGTTGAACTTCACATGCTGTCTGTTTGCTGTGTCTTGAAAAACTTTGAGTTGTGTTCTGAAGGTTCCCAAGAGTAGGTAATTGTCTGAAGCTGCATCTACACCTTGTTTCACCTTAACATCCAAAAGGCTTCTTCTCCATTGTCGATATAATGATATGATCTATCTGATTTTATATTCTTCCATCAGGTGAAGTCCACGTTGCCTTATGTATTTTCTTATGGGGGGAATAAAGTGCCTCCGATGGCATAATTGTTGAAGGTGCATAAATCAGAAAAGAGTTCACCATTTTCATTTCTGGAGCCAAGTCCATGCCGTCCCATAATGTTGTCTTTCTCCTTCTTTGGCATTCAGGACTCCCATGAGAATCTTTAGGTCTCCTCTAGGAGCATTGTCCAATACTGCCTGTAGATTATGGTAGAATTCCTCCCTTGCTTCTTTTTAAGCAGCATTTGTCAGCACATAACATTGTACTATTGTTGTTTTTCTCCCTTTGGAATTAAATCTGGCCGTAATAAGTCTTGGTGAGATTGGTTCCCATTGGATTTGGGCTTAGGATGCTTCTGGGGAAAGCAACAAGGCAACTCCTTGGTTGTGCATGATTCAGATCTCCATGGTCGGAATAAATAATTGTATTTCCAGTGTTAAGTCTTGTCAATCCAGCTCCATTCCATCTTGTTTCACAAAGTCCCAATACGCTGATGCTGTATCTATTCATTTCAGCAGTTACTTGGGCTGTCTTTCCGCTTTTGTAAAGAGTTCTGATGTTCCAGGTCCCTATCCTTCTCATCATGAGAAGTTTTGTCAGTAAGTTGGCTTCCTTGCGGCTTTCACCATCCAACATCATAAGCCTCGTTAAAGAGGAATCTTCTCCTTCCAAACCCGTATGAAATTGGTTTCTTGTTGTCTCAGTTTCTGTAGCGTGGTTCTTTTTTTGCGGAGTAGGTTTACATTGATTATTTGCTTATTATTGTCTTCAGTGACACAATGGGGATGTCAATATAAGGGTTTCTTCAGGGGTTTTTTGTCAAATTTACGTCAAGATATGAGGTTTTTCTTAACTAATGATTTATAAGGAAAAAATAGGACTTTGAAATGATGTATGTAGCATGTTTAAATAAGGCGATTTCGATATATGTGGGCTGCACTGTAGTCTTTCAATAAGCCCTTTCTGTATGCACAAAAAACTATTTCTCTATCGGGTGGATGTAAAATAACATTTTTCAGAACATGATGTTGAGCAGCAATTAAACCATTCAACCACAGCAGCAAACAAAAAGTCAGGTCAGGATTGGTTAAACCCAATAAAACAATCAATTGTCCCCATCTTAACAGTTACCAATAAAATTAATGACTTAAATAAACAATGACAACAATATTATTGTAAGAAATGATTGCATAGGAAAATTTGATTTGGCGAGTACTTCATTAAACAATGACAACTGAAAAACTGAATTGTTGCTGGCCTAAAGGCTCAATCCGAGTAGATCCGAGCGTTTCTCGTCCGTGGAAATACATTTTATTGGGAGAATTTATTCACTTTGAAAATAACTAGAGCGCACGGAGTATGTACCATTCATTTCCACAATTTTCCAATGTGTTGTCTGTTCACAGGACCACCTAAGTCCAGCACTTAGATTTGATCTGTGATTCGATAAACGGGAGGGATTTTAGAGACCTATTTTTTTCTCAAATCTCAATTTTGACAACAGATTTGAAATCAGCATGAAAAATGACACTAGTTTAATATGAAACACACATAAATATAACATTATCTACATATTTACGCTCGTATTATAAAAATGTGTTCTTTATTGTCGAGATTTTCCCATCTTGTGTCCCATGCCTCAGTGTCTAGCCAGACAGGAAGTCGGCCAGACAAGCCTGTGCCCCTAACTGACGACATCGTATTGTTCTACTACACACTAGCACTACACACTAGCCTACTACACACTAGCCAAAGCCAATCAATGATGGATTCAAACTTTTAATTAACGCCGTAGAAAAAAGGCAAGCTATGTAAAAAAGCTAACAAGCTATTTACGACAAAACGGATTGCAATTACAGCAAAAGACAATTTATTAACGATCAATGGCGTGAGATTGCTGAAGAACTTGGATCAAATGGTGAAATTCACCATAGGTTTCACGTCGTTCATAAATATTATGTACCAGTAGTGCCTGCAATTATACCTTCTTCTCCTCATCTAATAAGGAGCATCAAAACTATTACATCCATAACAAAAAATATAACTCTCAGACGCTGTTCTGATCAACTAGATCTACATCAAGGCTAGCCTAGCATGCAAGCATGCCCCAACCCTGACCTACTATCTACTATCAACTAGATGATGTAAGCTAAAAATATCACTCCAAAATTCCTACCAGGGAAAAAACGGGAGAGAACGAAGTCACTCCGCGCATGGTCTCGTTCCGACTTGGAACCTTTCTCAGACGGGAAATCTTGTCCGAGAAACACTCGGATCCACTCGAATTGAGTCTTAAGCCTGTGCTTCTCCTCAAACCACCTGGTGTGTCATCCTGACATTATTTTATACAAGTATTTTTTGCTTTGTACCCGTCAGGTTTGCAAAATACATTTGTTTTTACCTTTCTTTGATGCCATTTTGAACAATTCCTTTTTTCAGCAATTCTGTTTAAACTGATCACCATACTATTAAAGAAATCATTCTGAAAAAACAACAGAAAATGTATTCAGTCAGTCATTTCATTTGTGAAAATGTTTAATATGCATCTAAAATTGAAGAAGGGAAAAATATAATATCTGGTCTAATGCATTCTAAATATCTTTTTAACTTGTGTCTCAAAATTATTTGTCAAATTGCAGGATTGAGCAATGCTCTAAGCTAAGAACAAAATGCAAAAGCTGTTACAGAAGAGAAGTTACTGACGTTATTTTAGTGCAACATCCATAATCTTCAAATGAACGTAATCAGGTATGAATACTAATAATATCTAACATCTCAGTCATTTTATTTTGTTTTTCCTAGATTTATTTCAGTTCTAAATTTCCTTTATTTTCGCTTGTTTTAGTATATTTGTTCATTTTGTGCTGGGTACTGCCATGGCAGTCACTATGAAGCCTGAACGAGTTAGATTAGTGGGAGATATGCAACGCAATGAGTCATTCCTTTTATTTTTTTGGGTCACTTTTTTTTTAAACTCTGAAAACATTTCATTTTAAGTTATTAAAGATTTTTGAGAAAGGCAGTGAGTTTTTATTCTGTTCGCTCTTTGTTGTTCATTTACTTTTTGCTTATTAGGGGAACATGCGTTTAATCTGCTTATACATCAAAATTTATTTTACTTTTTTTTTTTACAAATAAAAGGAAAATAATATAGTAAACAAATACATCATACCAACATATTTCCCAGAGACCTTCTTTCTCATTTTTCGCTTTTGACAGTAATTTTGTAACCCATTTATAGAAAGTGATTATACAATGGACATTTCAGTATTTGAAACAAGGGTTACTTTGGCAATCTATCATACAAATTGTACTTTTTGCTACAAGAAATTTAGGTAACTTTCTCCCTTCTTTTATATGAACAAGCCTATGATAGAAAAACACATCATAAGGACTACAACTTGAGTTAACCCAAAAAAAACTCACGATGTCATGGCATTAGCACGGATTCACAAAGAAAAAATCTAGGTAATGAGGTGTGTCTGACTAAAAAACAGTGTATAACATCACTTTATCAATGAAAAACAAATCGTTGGGAAAATCTCAAAGTTTGATTAACACTTTAATCTCATTGGCCGGAATCTAACAGTATCTTCCAATTAAAAGTAAGCTACGTCCTTTAATCACACAAGGTAAATGGAAATTCTAAGATCAGGCTAAATCATAAGACTATCATTGGCCACTGGTGGCCTTCAAAGCAAAAGATCTGGCCCCTTAGGAAAAAGACCACCATAAAGCTACCAGTGGTCCCTGGATTCACATCCTATAACAAAAGTAGTTCTATAATGTCTAGATAATGAATCCAAAAGTAGGCCTATGTCAATTCAATGTTGATGAATTGTAGAAGAATTCTAGAACTTATCAAATGTATTATTGACAATTCGCAGAGCTAGAAGCGAGTTTATATTCTATGTTCTGGACAGATTCCTAGATATCTACTTATACATACAAAAGCTTTAGATCTAGGCGTTTGGCTATTAGAAATGCAAGAATTATTTATAATACTCTATTAATGGACTGTTTAATTAAAGTAAAGGACCAAAAATTAGAAGAAATTTATATCTTCACATATTTAGGAAGTATTGTACCGTTAGGAGACATGGAATTTCATCAAAGTTCTCCTCAACAATCTACAGACCTTTGTAAATGCTTGCCTGAGGAAGATATGATAATAGGAATCAGATGGGCGGATAGAATTCGGAATGAGAAGCTATGGGCATGCACACAACTCAATGCATCACCATAATTTCACCTAACGCATTTATTTATGTCGCCTTAAAATGATACCTTATTACAAATATTATAGACTAGAATCTGCATAAAATATAATAGAACCTTGCTCTCATCTCGATTTTTGGCTTCGCCTCCTCCGAAGATTGTTTACCTCGTCAACCGGTCGCTTACGACCAAGGATATTAATAGATAAAAGCTTAGGACCTTTACGAACAGTGGACTGGAAACCGGTACATGTATTACTGCCCTTGCCAAGGCGGTCTCCTGCCTCAGACAAGTTATTAGATTCTGACTTCACGATTCCTTTATATTATCATGTGACCAACAGAAAAAGAAGAAGGAGAAGAATAAAGAAAGAAAGAAAGAAAATAGGACAAAAAGAAAGAAACACAGAAAGAAAAAAAAAAAAAAGAAAAAAGAGAAAGAAAAGAAACGTAGTGAAAATAATATAAATCATGTTATTTGAAAATCAAGACATTGCTTTAGAAAAGACCTGCATGAAAAATCCATCGCATAGTTTCATGTTTTGATCTGTGAAATCTGTTCCACCAATGGAGATAGAAATTTATATCTCCATGGGTCTACCATAGGCTAATAATAATCACTGACATCTTAAATAATTAATTGTACCTTTTACATTTAATGTATCAATACTCGGCTCTGCAATCATTTTTTCGTTCTCGCTGACACAAAATGGTTCAATTCCTTTCATTATTTTTCACATAGATCTCTAGATTGTTGATTTTGCTTAGTGTTTTTGCCCCGAAAAGTTTGAACTGTAAGGGAGATAATACATCTATATATTTTTTAATTCATTATTAACGTTATAGTTATGGGATCTGATTTATTTTCTTACGGGCCCTTCACACTACAGCGATCGAACGTACGTTCAAACTTACGATGTGAAATCCGCGATGGATCGCTGGTAGGTTCAAACTTGTGATTTTTGGAAATCTAGATCTAGTTTCTGGATCTCTAAATCAATCCATAGCATTTTCTTTGTAGTGTCAAGTGATGTAGAAAGAGTATCAGATGTATAGCTTAGTGTAGGTGAACAGTAATATATCACAATGGATTGCCCATTCAAAGTCTGAGGTTTGGGCTTGTTTTAAATAGGGTTAGATTATTTTAATATCTTTATTCAATTTCTAGGTTCAATTTGCCTCTGACCAATAACAGCTTATCCACTTTATTATTCTATCTACAGATGATTCTCCCGTTGGTCAATCTATGCCTGATATCAGTGATGTCCTCCTAGCCACACCTTTACCCCCGCTTGCAACAATTGAACAGAGGCCAAGTATACTTGGTAAGTCCTGTTACATTTACATATTTATTTATAATGATATAAATATTTTCATTTTAAAAAGTGTTCTGGTAGACTTACTTGAATCCCATTGTTTTCCATGCCTTTCTTTGCTACCGTAATAAAAAGGCTTTTAATCATATCCTGGTTTCTTTAATAAAAGACAAATGATTTAAACATTGATATATATATATGTATATATATATATATGTATAAATCAATATATACTCAGTATGGATGATTGCAATGATTTATTAAAAAGGCATTAAATACTAATTTTTTTCCCATTCACTACATTTCTATGCTTTTCAAAATTATCAATGTGATAAAGCAACACAGTTTATCGGTACAGTGTATGAATTTTATATGTAATTTTGTTTTGTTTTTTTTCCATTCCCTATGTTCTTCTCAGGGGGAGTGGATAGCTCAGTGGTTAAGGCGCTCGCCTACTATGCCAAAGGTCCCTGGTTCAAACCCGTGCAAGCATGAATTTGAAATCCACAATATTTTACGGGTTTCCTTCTGCCCCCTATCCTTAAGTTGCTAGTATAAAGAGTTGGTAAAGAATTCTTTAAATGGCTCCATAATATTAGTCAGGATGAATTAAGTGCGTTAATGAAACAATATAGAGAGGGTGGAATAGAGCCTAGGCAGCATAGGTCACATGGGCGGACACCAAAACACACTAAGACTTTGTCTTTTCGTGACACAAAGGTAGTGGTAGATAGTATTTTCAATATTGCCGAGGTGCATGCTATCATGCTCCCTGGACGTCAACCTGGTCACTGGAAAACTAACATTAAGCTGCTTCCAACAAACGTTACAAAGAAAAAAGTCTATGATGCATACTGTGAGTCTACCAGTACCACTGACATTCGCATGGTAAGCAAAATATCTTTTTATCGTTTGTGGAGTCAGCTTACCCCTTTCATCCAAACCATGCGCCCTGCTACTGATCTTTGTTGGTACTGTCAAAAGAACATTGCAGTTTGTAATCGAGCCATTTCAAATGGTGAAATAAACCAGGCATCTCAAGAAATTCAGGCTCATCTGGATAGAGTATCTTTGGAACGTTCTTACTATCAACCGGTTTGTGAAGCTGCTAAGAACGGCCTGCCTGTCGGTATGACACTGTCATGGAAATCTGAGCATTTGTTCCTTTGATGGGACAATGCATTACAGTTTTGATTTCGCACAAGTCCACTACCCAAGTAATCCTTTACAACCAGGGCTAATCTTTTTCAAGACTCGCCGGAAATGTGATTTGAAACGGATTGTGAGTCAATACTTCAACAGATCAACTTCCTTTTGGAAGAAAGTATTTCAACAGGCAAAATAGCCAACTGTGTCGTATTTTTGCTTCAGTTCTTTTTAGAGAAGTATGGTTTAGGCGAACATCATATTGTTCATTTTCATGCTGATAGTTGTGCTGATCAAAATAAAAATAACTGCATGACGCAATATCTCATGTGGAGAGTCATTACAAGTAGACATCATAGTATTAAGATGTCATTTCTACTGACTGGGCATACGAAGTTTAGTTGTGATTGGTGATTTGGTTTGGTGAAACGTAAGTTTAAAGTAACCAAAATTGATTGTCTATATGACATCGTCAAAGTTGTCAATGAATCTGCTACCTGCAATATTGCACAATTGTATGACACAGAAGATGGAACTGTTATGGAGCCCGTTTATGATTGAACAACAATTTTGGGAGGGTTTTTCACGAAAATTGTAGGGATTAAGAAGTATCACTATTTTATATTTGAGAGAAATAGTAGGTCAATAATATGTAAGAAGTTCATTGATTCACAACCCATAGAACTAGAACATAGTTCATGATTTTAGTTAAGGATGTAGATGTAGATCAATTTCCAATTCAAATTAGCCCAGCAGGACTTGACTTGAAAAGGTAATCTTTATGATGAGATTAGACAATTTGTAGCTGATGAATTTAAAGAAAGAGCAACTCCAAAACCTTTAACTCAAAAGATTGTTAGAATTAGGCAAACTGATAGTGATAGTGAACGTGAAGAGAGACTAGAGAAGATGAAGGACCATCTCCGCCAAAAAATCAGAAAAGAAAATTAAAGACAAGGGAAAGGGGAAAGGAAAAGGAAAAGGAAAGGGAAAAGGAATGGGGAAAGGAAAGGGCAAAGGAAGGGGAAAAGGAAAAGGCAAAGGAAAGGGAAAAGGAAGGGGAAAAGGAAAGTGAAAGAAAAGGGAAAAGGAAAGGGAAAAGGAAAGGGAAAAGGAAAGGGGAAAGGAAAAGGCAAAGGAAAGGGAAAAGGAAGGGGGAAAGGAAAGAGGAAATGAAAGGGGAAAGGAAAGGGGAAAGGAAAGGGGAAAGGAATGGGAAAAGGAAAGGGAAAATGAAAGGGAAAAGGAAAGGGAAAAGGAATGGGGAAAGGAAAGGGAAAAGGAAAGGGGAAAGAAAAGGGGGAAAGGGAGGGGGAAAGGGGGAGGGTAATATTAGATTAGTTTGGTTTATTAAAGCCTCTTGCATGCCTTTTTTTTTATTCATTATATTTATCCAAACATAATTATTAGCTTTATTCATGAGAAGATTGAGAAAAAAAAAGCCCCATCAAAAAATTAAATATTATGTAACTTTTAATTCTCTTGTTAAATTATCACCATGCATAAATATATAATTACTATGCATCTTATTTCTTTATTATCATTTCTTTACTAGTACCAGAATATGGACCTGATGTATTTTCATGACTTATTAAGTTGATTGAATCACTTTGATTATATTTTTGTTTAATGATTTTTATAATTTTACAGTGATTCACAATATCTATCTATCTATAACTATAAATCCTTAAGGTGGGCGTTGCCCCCTGAGATTTTTTCGAATAAACTCGATAACCACTGAAGCAACCAGAAAACCAAAGACATCAACATTCTTGATTTAATTACCCAAATTCGGTAGGCAGTATTATTTCATTACCTGATAACTGCATATTTTCATTAATTTCTATTAAATATCAAGTACGGGATCTACGACTACGATGGTCAGCGCCATGTTCAGCAATCACTTCCTTCAAGCGAGA
>JASKDV010066263.1:0-15446 GCA_032466395.1 Aegires albopunctatus | reverse complement strand
TTATCTCTCTCTCTCTCTCCTCTCTCTCTCTCTCTCTCTCTCTCTCTCTCTCTCTCTCTCTCTCGCTCCTTTTCTCTTTCTTTCTTTCTCTCTCTCTTTCTTTTCTTTCTTTCTATTCTCTCTCTCTCTTTCTCTCTCTCTTTCTCTCTCTCTCTCCTCTCTCTCTCTCTCTCTCTCTCTCTCTCTCTCTCTCTCTCTCTCTCCATCCCCCCCCCCCCCTTTTTCATCCTTCACTCATCTCTAACTAAAATAAACTATTTTCTAATTGACAGAATCATTTTCTTCTGGTCCATTATTAATTTACCTTTATTGCTTTCTGCATTCTTTATATTAGAGGACCGCCTTCTGCCAACAAAAGTGATGAACAAGAAGTTCCTGGTCACAGAGGGAAAATCTGCAAAATTGACAACGCATTTCTTGTCATTCACTGATGCTGATTCAGAGCCAGGCACTTTGACCTACATACTTTTAGATGGACCCCAATTAGGACATTTGGAATTAACCAACCAACCTGGTACAGTTGGAATAACATGATCATTTCTTTTATTTTTATTTTTCAATCTTCCAAATAATGATGAAATTGATGAAATCGAATCCAATCATAGAATTGAATCGTAATCATAAAATGCCACTCCTGGTCATATTTAATCATAGCGCTGAAAAAAAATAAAATTTTGCTATAACTTTTAGTATTTTTCTATGAGAGCGTTTCATATAGCGCATTGCCACTAAATGTGCTCAATGTGCTTTACATAGTTTCCCTGGAAGGCCAATGCAACCCAAAATTCTTCTCAACTCTCCTCGGGGTATACAGAGGTGTGGCCCGATGAATGATGCTTCTCTCTAGCATACAGACAAGGTCTTCCTCTACCTATGGCCAGGTACCTATGTGCACCTGGGTACAGTGAGTAAATGCATATAAAGAGTCTTTCTCAAGAACTCAACATCGCGGCCAACTGGGATTTGAACCTGGGACCTTTCAATCGCCACCCCGAATGTCTACCACTAGACCACAACGTCATGCAAGATGCCATATTCTGGCTATCTTCCTCAAGATGTATCTTTTGCCAGAGCTTAGTCTTTTAACTTAATGGAATTTTAATGATCTCTTGTCCAACTTAGAGATTAAATTTGTCCATGTCAATTAATGAATAAAGTGTATAATTTATTACCTCATACTTAACTACAAACACTCAGCATGGATAACAAAATGTAACTTTTATTGACTTCCTCTGCTTTGTTCCACTTCCAAAGGCACACCAATTGTAACATTCACTCAATCTGACTTAGCAGCAAATTCTGTTTTGTATGTGCACACAAGCTCTGAGGAATTGTACCATGACAGATTCATCTTTGCTGTGTCGGATGGAACCAATGAGGTAAGATTTTGTTTTTGTTGAAGTATTGTTAGCTCTAGTAGTATTACACGTATATAACAAGCAAAGTATGACGTGGTATAGCTTATATTTCAATCCAATCCAATCCTATCCAATACTGCCTTCATTTGTTTGAAGATAAACGCGACATGCATAGTGGAGTAATCGTGTTTGGAGGGGGTGATTTTGCCTATTTGAAAAAGTTGATGTTTTGAATTTCTTTTTCGAATGTTGCCAGGTCAGTTGCCAATTTTTCATAGCCTGATGGTATTTAGCAGGAAAGAATTTAGGTGTTTGTTTATTGTCAAGTGTGGTACTAAATAGCCATTTACTTTCCTTTGGCGTTTGAGAAGACTTTTGATTGGAATGACCATTTGACCCTGTTTGCCCTTAAAGATTGTTTTTAATTTGTGTCTCTTTCTTCTGTCCTGTAGTATATTCCATTTAAGTTCCTCCATCATTGCAGTTACACTTTCTTTCTGGGAATAGTTGTTGCAGACAAACCGGCATGCCCTTCTCTGGATTTTTTCCAATTTCTCAATTGATATCTTTGTCTGTGGGTCCCAGGCACTGCAGCCATACTCTAATATTGGGAGCACAAAAGTTTTGAAGCATCTCTCCGTACCGCTCTTGAGTATTAAAAGCCATTTAAAGATACCAATACTTTGGCTACTTTTAATATCTACAATTTAGCTTTTCCTTCCTTTATTTCAGATCATCCAAACATTCTACATCAAAATCAACCCAGTAGATGACGCCATTCCGATTTTATCTAACAAAGGTCTCCGTGTTCAAGAAGGGGTCAGGAAGCTGATTACGGAGTTTGACCTCAAGGCAGTGGATCAAGACACAAATGTAAGTTTATAAATATTTTGATAAAGAAAATAAAAAAATAGATATTTTGTATGTACCAATACTCAAATTGTAGATACAGACCATTATTTAAAGCCACATCCTTGGATTACTCAAATTCATAATTGCAATCGTATACAAATTGTTTAAGACTCTCCATGTTTCAATTCAGGAAAGCAAAGCCCATTAGCTAAAGTGCATTTTGATATCTAGACAATAATATGATAATTTAAAGGTATGGTAATTATGATCATGAGAAAAACACTTTATAAAAACTTGTTGACGAGGGTAAAAACTTGAACAATTTATTTTGATTTGTGCATTTATAAATATGTCATCATGTTTACTTTATTTACGTTTTCTTTTGTAATTGGTTCTTTTATTGCTAGGAGAGTCAGATCCTGTTCTCTGTGATAGAATCTCCAACCCATGGCAAGCTTGACCTCCTGGTCAATGGCCACTATCGTAGAGCAATTAATTTCACAATGAAAGACATTTATGAAAACCATGTCAGTTACCAACATGATGGCAGTGAAACTACGCAGGATTCATTCAAGTTTATCATCAGTGATGGTGCCAACAAAGCATTTGCTATACAACAAGATGAGCCATATGTTATGCCCATTTCTACTGCCCAGGTATTCCATCCTGTTTCATTTATGTGCTCTTGAGAAATAGATAAACGAATAGAAAAATGAATCTTCTCCTGTTTTAATTTTTTACTACGAGCTAGAAAAATTTAGCTTATCTCCTGATTCTAGACAAAATTATAGAAAGATGTCGTACTAAGATTTCAAACAGTGCTATTATAAATATTGCTTAAAAACCCTCTTGACATCACATCCCTTAGCCTGTGGATATTCTGAGTGCCAAAATTGTGCTGCCCACTAACGATACATTGCTCGGTTTCCAAATTACAAATTGTGATAAGAATGTAAAAAAAAATTGTTATTTATTTTTTTCTTTTAAGAAATTTGAAATCAAAGTTCTTCCTCTTGATGACGGCATGCCAGTTCTGAAAGTCAACATAGGCTTGCAGTATCTGCAGTCTTCTTCCTCTGGGGTTGGTAAAATTTGTTTTTGAGAGTGTAAATGATTCAAGTAGTGTAATGCTTTTTTTTTGTCTGAAGCAGAAATTAGATATCAAATGATTTCCTCCTCATTTATTATTCCCTGGATGTTAAATCATTCATCTCTTATTGATGTTAATGCATGATTATTGAAAGTAGTGTACTCCAGCTCAAACGAGGACTAATGTAAAAATTATTAGATCATACGTCTTATGTCGTCATGATTTGTTGTTGTTGTATGAATTTACCCATGTCCACTATTCTGGTGATATCAGGGTTTTCCTGGACTGTCAAGGTTCTTTTACATGTATATATTATACACATGGGACCTTAGAGATTATAGTCCATCTCAGATAGGACTTAGCACTCTTTATCCTAACAAATTAAGGATAGGGGGGCAGAAGGAAACCCAAAAATTTGGATTTCAAATTCAAGCCTGCAGTGGTTTGAACCAGGGACCTTTGGCTTGGTAGGCTAGCACCATAACCGCTGTCCACTCCCCCTGTTATCATGAATATGGAATAATTTGGCAGTAAGAGATTTTGATGTTTTAAGAACTTGTAAGAAGCATTCCAAAACAATTGGAAAAAGTTACAGTTATTATTGCTATTTGTTCTTGTTGATTGAAGGATAAAAATACCTTAAACATGAAAGAAATGAAAATCATTATGTTGTCCTGTCAACACCCAAAATTGAAATAAAATGCCATGATAAAAATATTGCTGCATGAAGAACTAATAATTGACCATGGCCTATGTTAAATCAACTTTAAAAAAAGTAATTTCATCCTCTTAAAATATTGATAAATAAATTTCCTTTTATAACAGAATGGTAACTTCATCACATCAAAGGAATTACTATCTGAGGATGAAGACACACCAGCTGAAGGTATTGTTTATTTCTTGACGGATTTACCAACTCATGGAGTTCTTCAAAACACAGAACAACCCCATCAACAGCTACAATCATTTACTCAAGGTTTGGAATGACTTTACTTGACTTAAAACCGTCTGCTAGCATAGTTGTCCGGCTTTGCAGCCTCGGCAGCCCCCTGTATTCTTGTGCAGAAGATTCTCCATTTCTGTCTGTCCATTGTAATTTCTCGCATGATCTTGAGGTCTTCAACAAATGCTAGATGGATTTTTCGTTTGGCATTCTGCTGAGATCACTGTTTAGTGTAATTGGCAGTATGGTGATTGGTCTTCCTTTATATTTTAGTTCCAGTTCATGAAATAGAAGTCCATAGATATATTTGATGGAATTTCAAGATTGCGTCTTAGGATATGGCCAAAACGTCTCCATGGTGCTTCTAGGATATGGAGAGAAATTGGTATCTCGTTGCATTTTTTATACAGTGCTTTATTTGAAATTTTTGTGGGGTATCTTATTCCTAGGAATATTTTCAGTTGTTTTCTATAGGTTTGAAATAAAATTAAAAAAAAAAATTTGCACCTCACCTCATTCTCCTGACCTGTTGGGTCATGAGACATGAGGGCTGCTCTTGTTGCTACTTTTCGCCATCCTGTTCGGTCTTCAACTTCTCTCAGGAGGGTAGGGCGGTCCATCCGGGTCCATTGTTTAATGTTGTTGAGCCAGGACATCTTTTGTCTCCCTCTTTTTCTTCCTCCTTCTAGAGTGCCCTGGAGGATGGTTTTGTCATAGAGTTGTGTCGAGTCACGTGACCAAACCAAGTAAAGCTTCCTTTTTCTTATGATGAAAACAATAGTTTCCTGTGGACCAGCTAGGGACAGAATGTTGTTTCTGACTGTCTCATTGTTTATATGGTCCTTCCTGAAGATCCCAAGAAGTCGTCTATGGCATTTGTTTTCGAAAATCTGTAGTTTTTTGATGGACTCAGTCAGCTGTTAGTGTCCAACTTTCGCACCTGTAGAGTGCTATTGAGTGAATTAATGATCTAAATAGTTTTGATTTTGTTTTCAGGCTGTTGTTACATTTCCATATTCTGTCTAATTTGGCCATTGATGAGGTAACCATGGCGATTCTTGTTTTGATTTCTTTTAGTGATCCTCCGTCTTCTAGTTAGGGTAGCGCCAAGGTATTTGAATGATTTCAATTGTACCCCATTCATAATTATTTGAGCGGTGACACTGCTAGCACTGTTGACCAGGATCTTGCTTTTCTCAGTGCTGATCTCCATATTGTAGTAATGGGATTTAGTTACAAGTTTGTTAGTTGTTGTAATTCTTGATTATTTCCGCCAATCAGATCTATATCATCATCAAACCGAAGATTGTTAATGGTTCTGCCTCAGATAGAGATGGTGGAGCCAAATCCATCTAAGGTTTCTCACATGATGTTTTTGAGTAACATATTGAATAAGACTGGTAAGAGAGGGCACTCTTGTATGACACCAACAACAGTTTTGAAATACTCTCCTATCATGTTGCGTGAAGAACTGCATTTTTTGCGGTATTATAGAGCGCTTGGATGGTCTGGATGAGTCCTTCTTCAATACCAAAGTCTCGCAGTACTTTCCATAAACCATCAAGCCATACTTGATAGAATGCTTTTCTAAAGTCGATTAAGTTATGGAAAAGATTTCTTTAATGCTGGAGATGTTTCTCTATCAAGATTTGGCAATTGAAGATCTGTTCCTCTGTGCTTTGTTTTGGTCTGAATCCAGCTTGTTCTTCAGCTAAGTCTTCTTCCGCTTCCTTTTTCAATCTATTCAGGATTATTCGAAGCATAATCTTGCTGGTATGACTAATAAGACTTCTGGTTCTATAGGTTTGGCATTGTCGTAGGTTGTCTTTCTTGGGGAGAGGAATTATTTGTGACTTAGTCCATTCTGATGGCCATTGTTTTAACTCCCATATCTTTTGGCAGATAGTCGTTATATACGTGACTAGTTCTTCTCCGCCATATTTAAGCAGCTCCGCTGGTATATTATCTGCTCCCGGGGCATTTCCTCTGGGTAAACTACAGATAGTTTCTTTGACTTCACTCTTGAGAGTTGGCAAGGGGGATGCTTGTCTCTCCATTTGTGATTGTTCCGTGAGCAGATTTGTGTCTGTTTGATTTTGTAATTGAACAGCTCTTGGCAGTATTGAGTCCATCAGTCCAGAACTGCAGATTTTTCTGTCAAAAGGTTCCTGTCTGCATCTTCAATAACTGACGATCTGCTATATTGTTGTTTTGTTAGTTTTTGAAGAGTTTTGTACACCTTGCAATTTCCATGCTTCATGCCTTTTTCAATGCCATGGCATTGTTCATTGATCCATTGCTCCTTTGCTGCCCTGATCCTCTTCCTTACTAGTTTGTTGGTGTTTTGGTATTTTAGGTTCTTTGCTTCACTATCAAATCTGTTCTTCTTTAGGGCTCTTCTTTCATCACAGAGGTCAAGTATTTCGTTGTTGATCCAGGCCGGGTGTTTGTTTCATTGCTGCCAGAGGACTTCTTTTTTTGCAACAAAAGGACAAAACAAAGTTTGAATTGTTATGTTGTGTTCCCTAAATGATAATTCTTCTGAATATTCCAAAGTTAAAATTTAAAAAAATCCTAATTGTAGCTTCCAAGCAATTTTTGCAACATTAAAAGAAAGATAATTCAGTTATACTAAACAGTAAGAAAGACAAATATCAGCACAACAAATATTGTGAGAATTTTCTTTTGGTTTTCTACTTTATTGTTAAAAAACCCTAACCCAAACAAATGAAAAGGAAGCCACCACTGGCACGATCCCATACAACCTTATTGATGATAGTAGAATATGTCTGAGGCAATATTAAAGTATGCATAAGAGATATGGATGTATCTGGAGGGCTGTAACAGGTACAACAAGCAATAGAAAGTAAAAACTTGGTAATCAGGAAATAGACGATAAAAACTGGGATATGTTAAAATATTTCCAGGAGGCTATTTCATTGCATAAGAATGACAATTAAAAAGAAATAGATCCTTTTTTTCTCAGATGATATCAACAAGGGTTTCATTTACTACAAATTGAATCAAGAAAAGTCAACTTTCCAAGACAACTTTACTTTCAGTCTGATGGACAGTAAACCCAATATTGTTCCTAACAACGATTTCCACATTCAGTGGTCAGAGATCAGTTTTTCCTCGCATTCCATCAATGTGTCAGAACCTGCAGGTGTGGTGCAAGTTCCGGTGTCAAGGAAAGGAAATTTAAAACAGGTTGGAAAGTTTTGATTTTTGTCCATTAGAAAATGAAATCATTTAGTTAGAAATGAATTATTTTTTCTCTTTGAAAAATTAATCTAGTCTTGAGGATTGCTGTTACCAGCCCTTAAGCGAGATTATCTTTGAGAGTAAGATATCATTTAATACTCATAAATTAGAGCATCAATTAAGTGACCAAAATTAATGTTACTGAGGAAGAAACACAGTCCCTTATGTGTTACCATTGCCAAACTTGACACTTGACAAAAGGCGACAAAGTAAAATCACAGCCTGTGAGATAAGATGCTTAAGGAACACCATTAGCATCAAAAGGAGAAAAGACAAACAGAGAAACATTGATGTCAGGTAACAAATAGGAATAGAACCATGGATCTTTCATACACATAATCAAAGAATAAAATGCTTCGGTCACCTTATGAGTATGGGCCCAAAACAATTGGCAGTCAGAGCCTATAATTGGAAACACTCAGGTCTAGATACCGAAGAAAGCCAAGAAAATGATGGGCGGATGGTATATAAAACATCCTAAAATGACGATGACGACGATGACGACGATGACGACGATGACGACGGCGATAATAATGATAATAATGATACATTTTTGAGGTGCTTATCCACCAAATATCTATGGCGTGACCTTAACATTGGAAAAGCCGCCCATCTGACATCAGTCCAAAACCTGCATCTCCCCTCGACACTTCCTGGTCGAAAGTAAAGCAAGTAAAGTAGAAAAAGAAATACCATAATATTTATTTCATTAACTCTATCCTTTTAAACTTTGTCTTTATTTCAGTATTCCATTGTCAAGTGTAAGACAGTACCAGGGTCTGCGATGTCTAGCATTGGGGCCACACAGACACGCATGGAAGATTTTACCCATATGTCAGGACAGGTGAAAATTTTTGTTTGGTCTTCAGATAAGATTAAATGAAAAATCAGAATGATGTTAACAACAATAACAATAATATGATAATAGTCCATATCCCCTCAAAATCCCAGGCCTCAGAGGTTTCCCTTTTCAGGAATGTAATTTTCAAAATACACATTCCTTTTTGTGAGCAAATAGCAGTTTATGACAACCATTTTTGACATTAATTAATATTTTGAATAACTTAAACAATTATAATGTAAAAAATTATAGGAAGAGGTATTATATTTATTATGAAATGAATAAAAGTGGGGAGCTTATTAATGGGAGTGAATTGGCTACTCTCTTGCTTTGCTAGAGTGGTAAACCCTACAATCTACAGGGCATGTGCTGATAATTATCAGATTTATTGCTATGATTTGACATTTACATGTATTATCACTTTCCTTGCTTTTATCTTCCATCTCTTAGGTCCAGTTTGAAGAATGGGAAGAGATCAAAACTTGTAACATCATCATCAATGATGACAATAAATTTGAAGGACCAGAGATCTTTTATGTGGAAATCTCCTCCCCCACGTTTGCCATTTTGGGGGAAATCCAAAGATCTGCCGTTGTCATCGAGGATAAGGAGGATGGTAAATTGAAATTTGTTATCGTTAGTTTCTTGATGAAATAGCACTGCTTATAACACTGAGATAACCAATTATGGGGGACTGGACTTAACTCCAAATAATTAAGAAATGAACTAAACATTAAGTGATTTCTTTAATTATATGAAGCTCGAAAATTAAAATAAGTTTTGTTTCGATTTAGTAAATGCCCATTTTGAATATTGGGATGGAATGTCATGCTTTTTTGTGTGCAAATCATGAAGACGATTGTTTATACTAAGGTTTGCTATAAAAATGATAAACCAGTCATCACAAAGTGGCTTTTGGAAAAAGTTACCCTTAGTGAATTTACCTGATATATTGCATGATTTATCGTGTCCTGAATAATTTGGTCAAGTACTTGATTATTGTAATGAAAATGCATTTGAATTGAAAAGAATAATGTATCTCATTCAGCCATAATTTTTTGTTTGTCTTCATTTTATTGAAAATGAACAGTAGAATAGACGAGTGATTGTGACATACATACTAAACCTACATTGGTTTATCTGACATGTAAAGTAAAAATTTTTCTTTTCTCCCAGAACCGTTGCTTCAATTTGCATCTGAAGTTATCTCCGTGAATGAAACTGACAAGGTTGTAGAAGCAATAATTACAAGATCAGGTATAGCATTGAATTTATTATTAGACAAGTAGTGGCCTCAGAATTAAGAAAGTCATAATGTTGATAATGATAGTGATATTCATGGCAATAACTACTTTATAATTTAAAAAAAATGTATGGTGGCACAGGAAAACCCTTACATTGGTCAAAATCCAAGATATTTCTTTTATGAATGTATTTAATAGATCAATTCATTCCGAGTATTTTGCTTTTTATTTTATGTTGACATCTTAAACGATTGCTTTCTTAAGATACCTAGTCAGCGAATATCAAAACTGAGAAAATAGCATCTAAAGTTATGGTTTTCAGTAAAAATGTTATTGGGCCATGATAGTTATTCGGCAACACAAGGTATAAAGACTTAAAATTTCATTAAAAAAATTGGACATAATATACATAAGAAGTTGTAGAGCCTGATAAACAAAACAAAAAAAAATAATTTTTTTTTGATTTTTTTTGAAGTAACCGAAAATCATCTTTGTAAACCCATAAGCCTAGCAACTTGTGAAGCGTTCTCCCATGCCACCACACAATAGTAATATGGTGACAACAAGGATGACAGAATGATGATGAGATCAGAAAAGAAAGAATAACAGGGATATTGCATACATCATTAAAATTTGTCTTTTTCTTCTATCCAGGAGACCTTAGTGAAACTGTATCCATGATTTGTTCAACACAATCCTTGACAGCAACGGGAAGCAGTTTGAACAGTCTAGAATCTGGATCCGATTTTGTATCAAGAGGGAGAACTAACACTTACAGGATATTCCTACAACCGGGAGAAACTGAGAAGATCTGCAGGGTGAAAGTGAGAAGTATTTAGTTGTTATTTCTCTGTTTTTGATTTATGTTAATTGAATTGAATTAAAAAAATTTTTTTCCCCGTTTAGCGTGGCTAATATAGATCTAAATGAGCCTTTTGTCTTTTGTTTATTTCTCGCAACAGTGGATTGTTTTAGTACAAAGTTAATTAGTTAGGTTTGTATATTTAAAGATGGGTTTAATGTTTGTATTTTTGTAACACGCACCTTAATTTGAGGATTCTGCATTAGTTATATTCTCTCCAGCAAGCCATTTCACTCAAATAGGTCCTGAGGTCCCTGGAATGCACACTGCAGAGCGGGTCATCTTTCTAATGCTTTCCTATTGGTATACAGGTAGAAGTTGGTGCTGCTTTCACCATCATTTTATACCAGAAATAAATGAATTAGGTGAATGTGGCCCACCAGAGTACTCCTTTAAAATACTAAAGGCACATTGTATGTATGCCTTACTAGGATTATCATGAAAAGGCCCATTCCATTATCAACCATTATCAAATCCACTAGGTCAAACTATTTTGACTTTTGACTTATTATCTCTGTTTAAATATAAAGATAAGCCTCTGTTGGGTTATTATAGCAAAGTAAAAGAAAGACAGTATCGTGAAACAAAGATATAAATTTCCAATGATAATGGACAAGACAGATGAATAGTGACGTCACAGTTAACCTGTCTTGTCCATTATTGTTGGACATTTTTTATCTTTGTTTCACGATATTTTCCTTCTTTTACTTTGCTATCTCTATCTAAACTTTTTCCAAAAAAATGTCTGACCCATATAACTCTCTGTCTTTTGATACCTTTTGCATATTCCAGCTTGTTGATGACAGTGTCTATGAAAGTGTTGAACAGTTTGAGATAGAATTGTCTGAGCCATCTTTCCCAGCCATTATTGGGCCATTTTCCAAGGTTTTGGTTTTCATAGAAGGACCTAATGATGGTCAGTCAAGTTTCATTAACAAAATATGAAGCAAACTGTATCATCATGTCCAGACACTAATAGAGTTAATGAGAAAACAACTAGTTTCATTTTTTTTCATTTTATCATTTAAAATTTTATGCTTTGTCCTAAGACAGCCTTTATTTTTTAGCAATGACTAGCTGTTTTCGCATTATTAGATCGAATCTATTACACTTTTATATATTTCTCTCCATGTGTATTTATGATTATATAGAGGCAAAGTCGTTCAGATAGATATTTCACTTTTTCTTTGCTCCTTCATGCTATTGAAATATTAAATGCCTCAAAAATGGATGGACATGACAATGTTGAAATGAAAATAGGCAGATTATGTATCTATTTTTATTGATTTTTAATATAGAATGAAATTTTTTAACAAATTCTTGTTTACGTTTGGTTACAGTAAGCTAGAGAAATGGAAACACAGAATAGAATTAACCTCAAATAACACATGCAAATTTAATTTTGCTCTTTCTGATTAAGATATACCGGGTAAATCTTTTTGCATCACTCTCCATCTTTATCCCATTACCAAAGAGTCTTTCATCTACCTGAGTCAAGAAACCTTCACCTTTCCTGAGAATAGCGGGACTATAGAGATTCCTGTGTTGAGGCAAGGAACTGACCTTTCCCATTCGTCCCGGGTGTGGTGTGCTACCAGATTGTCTGAGAAACCTTCAGCAATTCCAGGCGTTGACTACCAGTCAACTTCAAAACAAATCAAATTTGGGCCAGAAGAGACAATGCAGGTACAAAAACCATTTGATTTAAACGTTTCCAAATGCAATAAATATGGGACATTTTAACAAGAGATAATTGATTGAACTTTGGCAATTAGGATCCCTTTACGTTGTGCTTTCATGAGGTGGGTGTATATTCTATGAACCCATACTTTCTTTTATCTTCATCTCATGGTCTATTCAACTTTGCCATTAATATTACCATTAAAGTACTTCAAGTTTTCTTTCATTAGCATCATTGTTAAAAATATATGAAGAATGGTGTACGGAATATTTCTTACAAGTTTCTCTTTTATATTGGTGGGTTAGTGGTTGATATAGTTCAATCAACTCTTATCAACATATATTTATCAACACTGGTTGGTTGAGTGGCAGGTCAGCCCTTTTTTTTAGTGTGTATACTTTCTGAAAAAAATTGAGATTTTTTGTAATAAGAGATTAACTTTGAAAAATATTTTATGCTGTCATTATTCAGAGTTTATTGACATTTGTAATAACTGCTTGGGGAGGAAGTATTAGTATGTAAGTTAATGTAATTTCTTATTCCTCTTTTTTTTTCTTATGGTGGGATTGAATCCTTCTATGGGTCAAATTTTTCAATAACGATATGCAGTTGAAAATGTGTATTTTGGTAAGACACTTGGACCCCTTCACCCTACTCACCTGAGGTTTGAATGGGTACCTATGCATGCTATTCATCCTAAAATAGTATTAATGTCTAACCAGCTGCCGGTCTTCTCCTATATGTTCTGAATTGCTGTTCACCAGGGAAATTGTAAAAAGTGAAGAGATCTTTGCACTCCCGTTTGCATCCAACTCACTTACTCACTCAATCCTCTGGGCTCTGACTGGAGGAGCATAAGGGATCAACAAAGCACTTCCATCCAACCCAGTCCTGGGCCAACCAGTGCACTTCCCTCCAGGTCTTGCCAGGCTCTATTAGCTTGTCTTCAATCTTACGATACCAGGTGCCAAGCGGTCTTCCCCTGCTTCATTTTCCTGGTGGTGCCCACGACAATGCTCAAAGAGGATGACCTCCTTTCTTCATGCGCAGGACATGGCCAAACCGATTCCATCGCCGGTACTATATTTGAGAGGCCAGTCTTTCACCATATCGTTTGCATCATTTCTCTTTAAACTCAATAAATGTATTGTGTTTTTTCATGCAAATGGCAACGCAGAGAGTACTATATAAGTAGACACTTTAGTCATAAATAATTATGCAACATTTTCCTCCATATTCAGTTTTGCACGTTGACCATACTGGATGATGACTACAAGCCAAGGATAGAAGGAAATGAGACTTTTCAGGTTTTCCTTAACACAGCCTTAGGCAGTAACCTGCGGAAACCAGTTGTAGCTACGGTGGTTATTTATGATGATCTTCTAGACGGTAAATTTTGTTAATTTCTTTTGATGATGTTAAATTTATAAAAAAAAATTTTTTTGCGTCTTCATAAATGCCTGATAATAATGATTGATAGATCTATCTGGTAGAACATTGAAAGTGAAAAGGAATGGTTGAAATGCACTTGAAATTATAATGAATATGATATGGGTTCTTGCCATGATAGAAAATGCATGACTTGTGGCTGATTGTTTTTTTGGCCAACTTTTTATAGAAACTGCTCTTCATTTCAATTTCAGCTCCAAGCATGAGTTTTAGTCAAAGACTATTCACGGTAGGGGAGACCAACAAGACTTTAAATGTGACCGTTGAAAGAATAGGGGACCTTACCCTCATGTCTTCAGTTATTTGCTACACCCGACAAGGCACAGCTGAAGCCATGATTGATTTTGGAGAACGTCCATTCTCTGACAAATCACAAATTATATTTGGATCTGGAGAAAAGGTGAGTGTCTATACTTTTTGTGTTTTATTAAAGATAAAGTCTTATGGCTTCTGCCAGTGCAAACTCATAACTACACATTTTCACTTCTTGTTGGCATTTTGAAAAGTCTTCACATGTTATTCAGTTTACACTTGGTTGGGTTGATTGTTATATGAGAAGATATTTTCCTGCAGCATAGGAAAATAGATAAGATTCTGTCTCAAAATTTGAGGTAATAATATGCTATACTTGAACATGATTCTGATAATAATATAATATCGATATCTGGGTGCAACAATTCGACAAGTGCCATTTTGCAACTTGGAGTTTGTTGCACCCAGGTATTGATATATTTTACTCATTTAATATATTCTATGGAACACTAAAATCTCTATTTCTGTACTTCTCTCTTATTAACCTTCAGAAAATCTCAGTTTTCTTTTTTTCTTATAGTTCATCCACTACTCTGTTTCAAAATGATATGCTGGTACTCATTTCTATTTCAATCCACAGACAAAATCTTGCATTGTGCAAATTTTGGATGATGAAACCTTTGAAACTGATGAGGTTTTCCTGCTAAAACTTGGTTTCTTAGATGAATCTGACAAACATCGTGGAGGATTAGGATCAGTAACTACGGCAACGATCACAATTACAAATCAAGAAGATGGTATGAATAGGGTTGGCCATTAACTATTGTACATTTGGTTTACCTAATTAAACTTCTTGGCATTTTCATCATTACCATCATCATTATGACTTACTAACCCATATACAGTCTGGTCTCTCTAATCCGGACTTCTGTAATCCGAATGATTTTCTGGGAACGGATTTTGCTTTTATTATTTCTTAGTACAGTAGTTTTTGCGAGAGTGCCCTCTGGCTGAATGCCCATTTCGCCTAAATGCCTGCTTTTCCGCAAAAACAGAATATTTTCTATCAATTTCACCACTCTAAGTGCCCGCCCACTAAAAAGCTCTTTCGCCTAAGTGCCCACTATTTCTGGATCATGTCATTTCAAAACGATAGCAAATGTCAACCAACGCTTGATACTTTATCAGCAATCACTTTCTAAGGCTAGCAAACTTGCGTTATCACTTAATTGCATGGTTAATCCCACCCCTTTGTTACAATCGACAAGATGAGAAATCTCCATGTGCACACGCACCGATGACAGGTTGACTCTGAAATGATGGACATTTGTAATTTCTACTGATCAGCCAATCAAATGCACCGAAGTAGCCAAGGAGGCGGGGCAATGATTTGGACTTTCACAGGCATGTTCAATAACCCAAGTCTACCGATGTACATTATGTACATTAGACAATGCAATCGAATCTCACCGGGCGCCACAAATTGATCTCTGTCTGGCAGTAGACCGAGGGGATTTTGATCTTGGCATTAAAGGCTGCGTGCGGTGTAAATGTAAGAGAATGTCAAAATTAGCGAAGTCATTGAGAAGAGGCAAATGAGATGTTTGACC
>JASKDV010066152.1:0-15446 GCA_032466395.1 Aegires albopunctatus | reverse complement strand
GGCAGCCGATAGAGAAAAATGGCGATCCTTGTTGTGGCCTCAAGCACCCGACGGCGCAGAGAGGATTGAGTGAGTGATTAACCGGCAACAAATGAAGGGATCTTAACATTAACGGTAAACAAACAAACAAACAAAAAAGAAGAGAAGATCAGATTTATATAGCGTTCCTTCCATGTTATGGCCTTGTTTAAAGCACTTTACAATGGCTGAGAAGAGACCAAGGAAAGTCTCATATAATAATTATGATACACGCTCGTATATACATAACTGCCAGTCGACCACATTGGCTATTTCTACAATTGCCCTAAGTAAAGGATACTGGCCAGAATAACGTTCATGCCATCCACGGTATACTTGTAGTAGTAGATGTTGATACTCTGATGCGTGTACATGATGATCTCACTGTGGGCCTTACCCAGTTCCTGGAATTGAAAAATTGAATTTCTAAGAACAGTTGCCTGAAATTATTTCCTAGAATTCAAATATACATTCTGTTATGTCCATGATTGATTGATTTTACAAAACTAAAGGTATTTAACACCTACATCCGTGCCACAACAGTTCTTAACATTGACCAAAAGCAACTCAGAGCACAAATGACAAAACCTGCAGCCCTTTAGGCACTATTACATTATTTGGTTGGATCAACGCTGTCTTAACAACCAGGTATGTAGTCCTGAGTTGAGTGAGGTAAGCAAGTTCTTGTATTTAGATTGGGTTATCTTTTTTCAGTACCCAAAGTCGCTACAATCAGTTATTGGCAATTTTGCTCACTTCTAGACCCCAAAAAGTTGCAGGCGGAATGTCCGTTTTAAAAGCCAGCAATGTGGATTAGCATAACACCATGATTGTATACAAGTTTTCCAGTCACTCCGCCCAATGAAATAAAAATATACAAGATAAATGCAGTCAAACTCTGATACAACAGAACTGATGGCATTCACATGTTTTTTCTGTTTTATAATAATATCAATGATAATAATCATATAACAATAAGAGTAACTTTCCAACATGTACTAGCTATACAAATCCAAACGTGGTTGGTGCACGGTCATATTTTGAAATATCAACTAGAAGAGTTATAATTTCAGGCTTTTTTCATTTTTAGGCCTATCACTGCTCAGATAAGATCGATTTCATTATCTGCAAGACTCCATATAATATCTGCGTTCATGTCCCGACGTGTGTGTGTGAATGGGAAACAGGATGTTGGTGCATATGTGTGTGTGTGAGTGTGTATGTGTGTATAGAAAGGAATGTATTGTAAATAGTCTAAGATAGTATAATACTTTCCTGTCTAGCGCAGTTTGAGTGTGTGTGTGAGGAAAAATTGAGAGAGAGAGAGAGAGAGAGATAGAGAGAGAGAGAGAGAGATAGAGATAGTAAGAGAGAGAGAGAAAGAGGGAGAGAGAGAGAGAAAGAGAGAAATAGAGAAAGAGAAAGAGAGAGAGAGAGAAAGAGAGATAGAGAAAGAAAGAGAAAGAGAGGGAGAAAGAGAGAGAAAGAGAGAAAAGGGCAGAAGGAAAGAGAGAAAGAGAGAAAGATAGAGAGAAAGAGAGAAAGAAAGAGAGAAAGAAAAAGAGAAAGAAAGAGAGAGAGAGAGAGAGAGAGAGAGAGAGAGAGAGAGAGAGAGAGAGAGAGAAAGAAAGAGAGAGATAGAGATATTGTTATCTTGTTATCTGCACTTAATTGTACAAGTGAAGGAGAGAGAGAGAGAGATTATGATCTGCACCTTATTTTACAAGCAAAGCTGTAACGGGCCAGCTAGTACATACATATATTTATATAAAACAAGAAAATGAGAAAAACAAGTAATTTTTGCAATCAGATTTATTCATCGTTAAACGTCATCCCAAGAAATATTTCATAATACCGTACCATTCATACCATAGACAATAAATCACACCAAGTATCTTAATCCTCATGGGAAATATTTGGCCCCAGTTTTTCAATGGATGGTGATAAAAATGACGATGACGATGAACTATTTACAATTCAGAATCATAATCGTTAATCATTTCAGACTTGTGGATATTTCATACAAAAACAGTGAAAACAGCTGCTGTTAATATATTTAAATTGCAATATAATATCGTTAGTGCTTTGGAGAAGTAGCGTAACTTCAATAGAGAAAGACATATATACGACACTACTCAAAAACACCCATAATATGTTAAAGGCAAATTATTAATTGATAATAAACATCAACATAGACATATATGTAATCTATAAAAGTATAAGAGTGGACAGGCTCGTCAATATATTTTTAAAAAGATTGTCTTTTTTTCTTCTTTTTTCAGCTTCCCTCATTGCACTTAACCAATTCTCATCATGATAACATTTCACACTGTACAGATCACAATTACAATAAATATAACTTACATTACAATAATACTACACTGCCATCCAAGACGCAGTATATTTCTCTTTATACTCAATAAATATATAGTGTTTTCGATGCAAACGGCAGTAGCCTACACTTATGACATGAGTACCGGTATAGAAAATTATAACAAACTATTTTCCTTAAGGTAATGGTAGTCCTAACAAATCAGCTGAACTGATGATACTTATGAATAACACTGAAAATGTTAAGCCACAATTGAGTGTGAAAAGAAAAAGCGAGTAAGCAAGTATTAATACATACATACATATAAAATAACTTCACTAGAATAAAGACAATACAGGACAAATCTGACATGTTGGTTGTAAAAAACCTTTTTCAGGTACAACACAAACAGAGACAAAAAAATCCCACAAAAAACAAGACTATAAGAGAAATCATGAGTGAATGAGCTAAATCTAGATCTAAATAATTTAGTATTTATTATATAGACATATATACATATACAATGTACGTTTTAGATCTAGATTTATCTCATTCTCATGTTATTTCTGTGAAAAATGTTTTACAACCGAAATGTCAGATTTGTCCTATATCGTCTTTATTTTAGTTAATTTATATTATAGACCTCGACTTGTATACTATTCTTTTAAAAGTAGTACTGGTACAGTAGATGCCGCCGATAAACACGGTCATTGGGAGAAGGCTGGAGCGGGCTTATCGCCGATCTCTCTTTCTCTCACTCTCCCCTCCCCCTTTCTCTCACTCTTCACCCCCTCTCACTTACTCTCTCTCGCTCACACACAAACATATGTTGTTCACATGCACCCACAAGTTTGCACCTTTCCTGCACATCAAGACAATATCGACCTACACTACACTAGACAAGGCCGTTGCTGATTGTTTACCATTAGCCGGTGAAAATTAAGCACGCTTTTCCCCTCTCTCTCTCCCCCGTCTCTTCACCTCTCTCTCTTCCCCGTCTCTCTCCACCTCTCACTCTCCCATACACACTCAAACAAATATGCGTTGTACATGTGCACACAAATACCCACAGTTCACACCTGTCCTGCATGTCGAGACAATTGTTTCCCATCAGCCGGTGAAAAATTATGCATATTTCGTCTTCTCCTCGCTGTACATCACGATGCGGAGAATACGCATATTGAAGTCGAAAGTACACTGTAGCCATGCCCTCTATCTCCCCTCTTACACCATCGCACATGTCCTTTACCTTGTCACGTAATAGTAATATGATTTAATGTGTTTAGTGATAATAATACGCAAAAGGAAGTGTTTTCTCGAGATCTTGGTGGTTCTGACATCCAGACATTGCAATTTATTATGCTGTGTCGTTAACTGGAGCGTGCTTGAGGCCAAAGTGACCATGCTTAACGGCGTGTAGATTAAACAGCAAAAAATCGGTCTGAGTAAGTTAGCGTGTTTATAGGCGGCAGCTACTGTAATAGATAAACAAAAACCCTGTCGGTTTTCTAGACACTTTGAAAGACTGGAATTGCAGCAATACAAATGCAACTAATAGTATAGGACATTCAAACTGGATCTTGCAATTTCTTTTCCTCATAATTTTAATCTCTTGATGTCATCACTTCGGAAATCAATTCTGAAAAAAAAAAAAAGGGATTAGATGAAATTGATTACGGATCGTAAACTACATCAATGATCAACAAGGGAATAAAATATAAAGCCTGCTACACATCTATGTTCTAAACCACTGCTTTAGAATGGAACGGCAAATCGGGCAACAGAAACGTAGATGTGGATGGAAAACTGCAGCAAAACGGGCATATTCAACATGTTGAATTTTCTGGCTACAGTTTTGCGAACGGTGTTAATCACATCCAGTGATCTATGTCAATGACAGCCCTGGAGTGACGTCACAGGACTTGGCAGGGTTATCTTTTTTCTGCCAATGTCTTTATATTGATTGATCGCATAAAAAATAAGATCACATTTTTTAAACCAGAGACCCAAAATTAAGGCAAGAGCAAGGCATAATTTTTTCAATAATTACAAAGAAAACCTTTTTTTATTTTCAACGTATGATGATATGTTGTGACATTTTGAATAAAATAATCTCTCACCTCAAGGCAAGGATTTGTCTGACTTCAGTCGGCGTCAATCGCCAAGTCAATGGTCCTGAATTTTGACCCCAATAATCCAAGATTTCTGATACCTGCAAACAATGAATGAACTTAGTGTCTTAAATAAAATCAATTATAATTTGATCCCAAATATTGTTAAAAGAGAAAAGGAAAAATAATCCTTATCCTATTTGACACACACAAAAAAAGGGCAATATTTAAGAAGTTCTCCCTTGTAATGAAGAGAAATGACACTTTATCAATCAATAACAGAATCTAAAGAAACGTGAGAGGCAAAACAAAATTTGAAATCTCATCGTCCAATAATTCTCAAGAGTTCTCAGTGGTACTTTTTCACACACATTGAATGGTGAATGGATGTTTCCATTCAAGTTGCCTCTCTTTCACAATGTGTCGTGTGCTTCAAGATTTTCCAACACAGTTCTTATGCAAGAACAGAAGACAGTACTTGTAAAGCAATCATTAACACATTTAGGCCCTACTTATGTAGACCAAGCACAAATCTCAACTTAAGAATACCGGTAGTTTTTTTTAAAAAACATCTAGCACAGCTTTTTAATAAATTCTTTGACACTTTAAGCTCTTACCCTTTCTAAGTTTAGAATGGTGGCCATCTGAGTCAGGCGGGCAAACTTGTCTCTGACAGTCCAGGTGGTTACGGTAGAAAGAAAGCCAACCAAAGCACGAAGTTCCTTATCAAATTGAAGACCACCGAGCTGAAATTAAAGAGAAAATACAGTCCAGCCAACATATATTGATATTCCGCAAATAACCAAGTTATTTCCAAATCCCCACATTTTTATCTTTGTAATTTGTAAAGAAAAACCCCATAATCGATGTAAATTTGATGAAACTGAAACGTACAAAAAAACTTTGATTTTAACATCCCATTGTGTTGGTGAAGATGATAATAATTTGAATAATAAGCAAAAAAACCCTACTTAAATCATCACCAATAACTAGTTAATGGAGTGGTGAAAGGCACAAATGAAAGCCAGAGCTATCTACCAATTATATCCATCTCCTAGACCGGAGCATGCCAATGAAATTGCATGCTTTCTGACAAAAGAAATCCCTAGGACTGTCCAATCCAATGAAAATTTTTCTTTTGCCAGACTAAATGATATCATGTTTTTTCCTATTGTCTATTAGTATTATGTGATCTGATATCAACGTCAAATGATGCAGATTAAGCGAATTGCACTGTAAATTTTATGCTTCGAATAATAGCCCCCAAAGATAAAGAAGAGCTTAGATATTTCTTCAATATGTTTTAACTTCATAATGTATAGGGATTGCCCCTTGTTTTCTCTAAAAAAAAACATTCAAAGACTATTGTCTAGTTTTTATGAAGAGGAACTTTACTGAAGCAAGAAAGGAAATTGTCTAACGTATTGTCATGCAACATAGATTATATACTTTGAAATTTTTTAGAATCATCACAGTACCAGTAAATGTATAATCCAGAGAAAATCACATAATAAAAATGAAATAAGCCTACTTTAAAAAAATTGTCACGCACACACATAATATGCAGATAAATGTATCCAATTTAAAGGACAGCTTCATAAAAACAATTGCCTCAGGAAATACACAAATGTGCGTATTTAATTGTCAATATTAAGTAAATTATACCAAATGAAAGAAAAATGATGTTAAGGATGCTGTACAAATTTTATTAGTCATGCTTATTATTCTTCATAATAAAAAATTATGACTTACTCTATTGAAAGCTGTTTTTGTCACCGCTTTCTCCAGCTGGTGAGTTATCTCTCCTGACATGACTGTGGCAAATCTATCGTAGTTTGCTGATGTCAATGCTGCCTGGAGGATTAAATGAAAATGATAAAAATGTGAGAACAAATTTCAGCATAGTATTTTGTGGCATTGCTCTAGATTTCGTATCAAATTGTGGAATAGAAAATGAATTTATTTTCCTTTATTCTCACCATCACAGCAATCCAGGATCAGCTCTCTCACTCTACAAGACTTTCTCATTTCCTTGTTTCAGCCTGTCCAGTCATGTATTTATTTAACCCTGAGTCCCCATGGGATTTTTACAGACAAGAATTTTTTTGCTGTTTCTTTTTGTCTGTCTTTCACCATTTATAACTCTTTCAAAATTTAAATAATTGTTCTATAAACAAATCCTCCTTGTTACCAAATTCACATCCCACAAGTACAATATATACTTTGTATAACTTATTCATGCTCTGAAAGGAGCCATCGTGTAATTTGCGAAGTAGGGTGATAATATCCCAAGCCGAAACAATCAGTTTGGTGTCCAAATGTGCTGTTGCGTAAAATTGGAAAAATCTGCTTTAAGGAGTCAAACAGTTAAGACCATGTCTTCATTTTAATTCTACTAATGAAGTATGAAATCCCAACATTCTTTTCTTTTTTATGCCAGAATCGAATAGCACATTAATTTATTCAGTATGCTACTATAAATTCTAAGGTTTTAAATTTTGTTCAAAGCATATTATGGTGCTAATTTCAAAATCAAATTACCTTGAAGTTATTCAATGTTGTATCAAGGCTCACAATGAAATTCTGAACCCATGGATCATTAGCTTCGTAGTTGGAAAACTCCTCCTGCAACAAATTTGAAAAAAGGAACATTCATTTGCACTCAATTTACCTCTGTACAAGAAAAGACAAATTGTGTCTTCATTTACACAAAGTTATAATGATTTAAGACATTATGCTCAATTTAATTGTATTCCATGCTTCAATATAAGGTTTTAAGGTTCACAACACATTATGGTATATCATTATATGGAGCACCTGTGTTTTGTATTAAATTTACCCTTTTTTATAACTTTAGTGATATATCATGGTTTTCAAAGAGTGACTTATTAAAAGTCCAGGATTCTTTAACTTTCATCAATTCAAATGGAACCTCCTAAATCATAGTCTGTCTCCGATTTCTTGGCACTCATTTTATCCTAGCAGCTAAAAGAGAGGAGAGCAAATAGCTCAGTTGGCAATGGTTTTGCCTGACAGGTCACTTATTATTCACAGGGTTCAAAATGATATCCAGGTTTTCAGTTTTCCTTCTGCTCCCTATGGAACACTATATAATACAAATGTATACAAACCTCTGTAATGTTGTGATTTGTGGAAAGAAATGAATCAACCAGAGGCTTGATTCTTGGTTTTACAGCACTGGATGTCAATTGAGTAAATCCATAATCAACGATATCTTTGAACTTGTTTGAGATGGTCATTATCTCACCCAGACAACTCTATGGGATGAAAGATCAGAAATGCATGTAATGTTGATATCATAACCTTCGGCACTCAGTAAGCATCAAATTAAGTGACGCTAGATCTAGATGTGAATCGGAGAAAGATCTCTACTTCAAATGTTCACCAAATTTTTTTCTACTTTGCGATGTATAATTAACTCATTCAGTGCTGAGCCCTATCTCAGTGAACAGCCTCTATATACTGAGTAATGTTCATATGGTGAGGAGAGGTTGGCTGTATCCGTAAAAAATAATCATATAATATCAGAATTCCCTGTATCAATGACAAGAGAAAGAAAGAACAAGCCTACCCAGAATGCTTCTTGGTAAATTTACCTCTTTGGATTGGACGAAAATGTATATTTTTAGTTAGCACAAAGTCAACTCAAATGCGAGAATACTTGTCAATAGTACATGGGTGGGAATTATGGCCAGCGAGAAAACTCGTCAATAGCACTGAATGAGTTAAGAATCCAAAAACTGAGAGGCAGACCCCAAAAATGTTTCTCCTCATTGTGTCAAAGCGTAGATATGGCTAAACTACGTTGAGCCAGCTTCAAAATTTCTGAGTAGAATTGTCCTTTCTTGATACTTGCATTTTATATCTAGCTTGACTTACCTCTAATTTAGCTTTACTTTGTTCTGTGCATTGAGGGTAGAGTTTAGAGATTTCTTCCTGGAAATGAATTTAAAAATGAAATGAAAAAAATAGTAACATAAATTGATTTTGTCTCTGTTAAATTCAATTGGCAGCATAAACAAGAAAAGTCAGAGCATCATGGGTAAGTGGTTAACACTTATTATACGTTTGAAACAGTGAATCCTTTTAGTTGGAATAGACACATCTCTCTCATACTCATTGGATTGGAATTACAGTCTAGCCCACATATATCAATTTGTTACATGACATAAGTAAAGAAAATTCACATATATATTGACATAAATTTGATGAAAACCCCTTATATATTGACATCTGATTGTGTCGATAAAGACACTAATAAGCAAATAAGTAGCTTAAATGTACTGCTGATAGCTGGTAAAATGATTGGTGAAATTCACAAATAAAAACACATGCTTTTCTACTACTGATATACATCTCCAAGATCTGTGTAATCCAATAAAACTGCATGTTTTCTGACCAATGATATCCCATGCCCTAGGACTGTCAAATCTAATGAAAACACTTATTGGCAAAATTAATGAAATCTATTTTTTTTTCCTTTTATCTATTAGTTGATCTGACATATTGACATATATCAATGGTCCCAGTGATGTTGATAAAAGCAGGTGTTACATTGTAGTATTCCCCAAAACCCTTGCATCACATTATCGGGGGACACTAGACTGAATGACAAAACTTGCAGATGAACATGAGTTACAACTTCTCATTAAAATTTCATGTAATTCAAATTGAAATGGAAGAAAAACAAATCACCTCTAGGATACTCTTCAGAGCCTTACAGTAATCGCAGCTGACTTCAGAATTATTGAGAGATGTCTGGAAAGAGACAATGAAAAATTAACTATAATGAGATGAAAGGAATTTGATAAATGAGCCTATTTCCTTTAACAAAAAAGTATACAGCATTGCTGTGACATAAAACCAACATTTTAAAGAAGTCTTTATATTATAAAAAAAGATACGGTTTTGGCATTATCAAACCATTCAAGTCATAAAAGACGGCAAAGTGGAGTTTACCATAGAAATGGAATTCGTACACTAGCGATATTGTTCTTTCTCAACACATTTTAGCACCAGAAAACTCACTTTCAAAATTGTTTTTCTTCATGAGGAAAGATAAAACTAAAATCCCAACAATTTTTTAAACATTTTTTTTCAGGTTTGTTATAAGGATGAACTGTTTTAATCGATGTTAGGTGAATAAAATATCTTCAAAAATAAATAATCCAATACAAGCTTAAAACTTTTATACATAATATATTTTGCTTACATTCCTAAAGCAAAACATCACTTGTTCTTAAAGTCAGAGAAAACAATTCTAAATGCCGTACTGAAAAACATTCTTAAAGGAAATATTTAATATCTTATTTACCTCATTACATTTTAGATCTAATTATCAGACTTAGAAATGAAAAAATCAAAGCAAAAATGAAATCATTAAATGACAGCCACCAAAAATGAAATCACACCCACCAAATTCTTGAAATAACAACCAACATATGCATGAAATAACGCTCACCAGAAACTGGGCCCGGGCTTGTTTCTTTTCAGAATCAGAGCTTTGCAACTTTCCTTGCTGAAAACTGGACTGTACAATGTTATATGCGTGTTGAAGATCAAACCCTGATGGGAATCCAGCCCGAAGTCGCATTAGAAGCACCTCACCAAAATCTTCCTCTAAAATCGTGCAGGCATGGTTTAACATTGCACACACTCCATCCACACTTGAACTTGAAATACCTCGCCTAGTCAAAATAACAAAACAAAAATACAATGACAATTATTTTGCCAGATCTTATACAGTTTAGCGTCAGAAAATTTGGCTGGCCACTTTTCGTTGTTTTCTGCTATGACCCAAATGTATTTCGAATCAGTACATGTCATAAGTGTAATCAAAGTCAATTCTCACTTCAAAATTGCCAAAATTAGCAAAAAAATTATTGCTAATCCTTCCCTGATTCCTGACCGTGTCTTTAACCCTAGCTAATGCTAATCATGAATACCTATGTCTTACAGTTTTCATCTCAATTAATATTGAAACAAAAAACAAAACAGAGTTTTTTAAATTAAAATTTCAAAATTGATTCTTCAAAATTACAGGGTACTTTTGCAGATCAGATAGAACTGGAGACGTCAGTGGCTTAGTGATTATCATATTTCAATCACGAACTTCAGCAGCTCCACTCTACAACACCAGTCAGCTGGGTGACATAATGGGATCTCTTTAGACACAAATTTTCTTGATAACCATAACTCATTGGTGATGTGTCCTTAGGCAAGAGACTCTGACCTATCTACGTCACTCAAGTTAAGACTGTTATGCTGTAGATAAATGTGCTAAGTAATCAAAACGTTTACATTATGCATCTGCAATTACATAATTCAATTTATTGAACAATATATCAATAGAAATTCCATTATATAAATGAAATTTTTCATTTTATTCCCTTCAGATGAAATCATTACATTGAGGTCCATTCAAATTTTTAAAAATTAAAAATTAAACCATCTTTAACATCTCAGGATTATTCATCATGATACATATACTTTATAAATAATAGGTGTACACATTTCTGACCTGACAGATTTCTTGACAATGAAAAATGTGTCATCTACCATACTGGACGTCTGTTGTCCTTCTTCGAGAAGATCCATGTTGACGGCCTGAGATAAATAATAATGATATAATGATAATAATAATAACAATAGTAATAATTAATAATAATACTATAATAATAGTAATAACAACAGCAACAATAATATTATTGATTTTTTTAACCCGAGAAGCGCTATGCCCACACTAGTGCTTGCTGGTTTGGTGCGGTTTTGATAATGGTCTGGATCATGGGGATGAAAATGACCTTTTATCCCCACAAAACTAGAACAAAAGGTGATTAAACAATTTTAGGTACATCAAAAATAATTATTATCTACTGATGCTTTGATAGCTGCACTTTAAACCGCTCAAAATCAGGAAAACCGACAATGAAACAGCTTGGATAAGTTTCTGGTTGAGTCCATTCCAAAAGAGGGTGTGGCAGGTCGAGACACACGTGGAAAAGGCCTATAATGTTTTAAATTTTAACAAATATTCAGTTTGTGAAAAGGAAAGCATCTTTGAATACCCAACTCGGAAACATATCAGCTGGTTCAATGCACTGGACAAGGCAAGTCAAAAGTGCTAAGGTACTTTTGTCCACTGGCCTATCTGGCTAGTTAAGCACTGTCACTAGCGCTAGCACTAATGCTTTGAGTGTTAAGAGCAATTAAATATAACAGCAAGGATATTTATTAACAACTTCATCTTCACATCATTTGAATTTTAAAAGGCCATATATGGAATTCATTCAAAAAGTATCAAAATGAGTTTAATTCCAAATTGATGAAAGCTCAAAAAAAATGATGGATATTAATCCCTTCATTGTGCACATCTCATCACCCTCAATGCGGAGGATTGGTTGAGTAAATAGATATCACCCCAAGTTGGTATACACAGACCTGCCATATTGTCCAACATAAAAAATAGGATGCGCATATAAAAAGATCAGAATTTGAAAAAATAACAATCAGAATCATAAAAAAAATAAAAGCACCGCAGAAGCCCACCAAAAAATAAATAAATCAGAATCGGTCTTTATATAATCAGAATTGTACCACTTTTGTGCCAAAAAATCTGAATATTATGATTAAATCTGAATGAATGGCAGGTCTGTACACAGTATGGCAATTTTCACTTCCCTGAGTGAGACTTAGGCAATGCAGTGTAAGGGTTTAAAACATTTGATCATGACAGGTGTACAAATCAATGAAAAAGTAGAAAACAGACATCCCACCTTGACGATCATTTCCTTCATGAAATATTCTTCCATCATAATGTAGCTACCAATAATTTCTTGGACAAAACGATTCAATTCACAAGTGGAAAAAAACTTTTCGATGGCTGCACAATCTGTCAAACAATGAAGATAAATTAAAGAGTAATAAAATAGTTCTCAAGTTACAAATGAGAATTACAGCCATCATCAAATAAAGCATGGTATAGTATTAACCTATACTAACTTTGGTTTGTAATTAATAATAATAATAATAATAATTGATCCGATGTTCTATCATTAATTTTTTTTCCAACCCAGAGACTACGACTTTGATAAATTAAAAGTCCACAAAGCCTTGCAACATTTGATTAATATTAATATTATACTTTAAAATAAAGATCATATCCACCAAAATATTTTGCTTTTCTTCAATATCATTTTCAATTATTACCTGCATCATTTGGTCCTGAGGATGTAGCTGCTTCAGCATCAGTCTGGAAATAAGAAATGAAATAAATATATTTCTGTCCACTCTAAATTTATACCAAATTACTAGTGATTTTAGTTAATCTGACCATACAGTGTAAATATAAAATTAATCCACCATGCAAATTCAAAGGGATATTAAAAAAAAAAGAAAAAAAAAGATAAGATCAAAAAATGATAAATTGCAGTGTAACTAAATTTTGATAAAACGATGAAGTCAAAAAAAAAAAAAATTTCTTTTTTATTTCATAAAATCACCTAAGATTGTGAACTGCGTCCCGTCTAAAAAAATCTCAGACAAAAATTAATTAGAGAGTGGTCTTAGGCATGAAAAACAAAACCGGCTAACTACAGCAGCTATCCCAGTCGTTCGCGTAAGACGATCAACTCAGCAGCTGGCTGACATTGATTTCATTACCTGCGAGATGATTTTAGAGATAAAGTTACATCGTACGATGTACTATTGCTTATATTTGTTTAAGTCAAAGGGTAGTGACAAAATTTCTCTTCTTCGCGTTTTCCAAAATCGGCCATCTCCAAAAACTAAGAAAAAAATGCGTTTGCCATCAATTTTAATTCACGGTCATAACAATTACGTCTTTAGGTAAGCCGACACCAAATTTCGTGATTCTTGAAGCGATAGTAACTAAATAAAACAGTATTTAGCTTCACCTGTAAAATTTAATTTCGCGGACTTGGCCGTAGTACGACTGGCACCCCTTGATATTACGTAAATGAATATCTCTGGAATCATAAATGTGGAGGAAAGTGATAAAAATATAATTGTAGAGAGTAAAAAATTAACATCCTACTGTAGCTCTTCTTCGCATGAACCTCAAGTAAAGTTCAGATCTGGTACTCAGCAAAACCATTTCAGATAGGAGCACATCTAAATCTTTAACCACTGCTCTGTAATCAAAGATAAAAAGTCAAAGTGACAACTTACATAGCATTTATTTCAAAGATAACTTAGCCTATAAGTGATTTACAATAAATTTTCACTATGATCTAGAGATTGAATATTTACTTGATAGGAAATTGTCATTACATGTGTTTTAATGATAGTCTCTAATTAAATAATAAGAAATGGAAGTTATCAAATAACATTAAAATAAAGATGTTTTCCTTCTTCTACTTCAATAAACAGACTAATGCAATCAAACTGATTATCCCTTTAACTATACACAAAAAGTCCTTGTGGCATTGCGATCTAATGGTAGACATTTGGGCTCAAAAGGTCCCAGGTTAGCATCCCGGTAGGGCGCAATGTTGAGTTCTTAATAGAGGCTCTTTACTTGTGTTTCCTCACCATACCCAGGTGTAAAATGGGTACCTGGCTAAAGCTGGAGTCAGATGCTAGAGAGAAGTTTCTTTCATCAGGTCTCACCTCTGTATGCCTCCCAAGGGGTTGAGAAAGATTTTGGAATATAATGGCCTGCCAGGGATACTTCGTGAAGTGCATTTAGCGGGAAAACTCTATGTAAGAAAGCTCTCAACTTCCCCCACAAGTAATAACTCTTTTGGCTGTAATACATAAAGCAGCATTTCAGATTTCTGTCAAAAGAACTTACTTCTCTTGCATAGGTTGTCTTAAATTTGACAGACTTTGTTGAACTTGCTTTACCTGAAATCAAAGCAGCGATTATTACTATATTAGTAACAAAACAATTTACAATGATTTAAGTTGACCCTGTTTGCTAATAAACTCATCATGATTTTTTAATAATTAATTTCAAACTTTTCCAAACAGATTTCATTATTTAGTTCAAATGAAATTAAATATTTGATATTCAAAAACAGTAACACTCTCAATGAAAATAACTATATTTTTATAAATGTTTGACTATAATTAAATTTAAATCAGTAAGCAGATTCTATTATAATTATGAACATAATTCCTCTGTAACATGTAATATTACTCTGAAATTACATCAATAAAATATAGGCTTTCAAACATGTATTTAATGTACGTAATCGTAAGATAAAAATGATTAACTGAATAATGATGATATAAATAAGCAGACAATTAATGATACCAATAAAAGTAAGCAATCAATATAAAAACAAGAGTGAAGACATACTTTGGAATTATAGTCACGATGAGATTTAAAGTTTTCAAATATTTTTCTTGACTGCCTGTCACACTCTCTTTGAAGAATTTGCAAGAGCTGATATAACTTTCCAGGACCTGAAACAAGAAATAATAGGTGCAATAACCCAGTGGTCAGAGCAAAGGGCTGTGGAATAGAAGACCTAGCTTTGAATCTTACCCTGAACATTGTACTTTTATGCCAGTGAATTATTGAGACTAATCTATTGTGTCATGGCAAGAAAAAATCAAGCAATGTTTCATACCATAGTATGTTTCCACGAGTGGCTGGTGAATTTCCACAACCCTAGCAATGCTTTCAAATAGAAGAGTTAGCGTATCGGCAAACATCACATGTGCACGTTTATCAGAATCATCTGGATGAAGAGCAATCTTGAGATTTCCATCAGCTTTTTCTGACAACTGGATGGAAAAAATAAAATTGAGGCATTTCATCTTTAATCAAGACAAAATCAAACTCTCAACTTTACAATGAATGGCAGCATCTCGCAAACATGTTATTTTTCCTAATATTAAAACAACTTAGACTTCAAAGCATAGATCTATTTCATAAGCATTAATAATAATAATAATAATAACAGTACATTTGTATAGCGCCTTTTACCTAGGTCTCAAGGCGCTTAAATAAAACT
>JASKDV010066042.1:0-15446 GCA_032466395.1 Aegires albopunctatus | reverse complement strand
ATTATGATTATCATTATCATTATCATTATCATTATTATTATTATTATTATTATTATTATTATTATTATTACTACTATTATTAGCATTATTAGCATTATCATTATCATTAGCATTATTATTATTAATATTATAATCCATTTTATATTATACATGTATAAAGATTTGTACGAAATCGGAAAGGTTAAAAATGGCGTCATAATAGTCATGTGGCTATTAACTATCACCCACATGAAGAGCTAGATCTTTATTATGAATTATTTTAGTAAGAGATAAATTGAAACGAAAACATAGAAGTACATGTGTTCAATCCAAACCTGTTTAACGGCACCGTGCCATCATATTCTGTCATGTTTAGTGTGTGTTTGAAGATCTAATCATGGTTTAAGGAATATAATATTGTGTTCCAGGTATATTGCTATTAGTAAAATTTATAATATCCTTAATTGACGTTTAGATTGTTTAAATTCCTGAATGTCAAAGTGTAGATCTACCTAAAACAATTGTGGGTAATTTTGCATGAACTTCGAGCGATTTTGTTCAATATTTTGTATATAGTTTTGTCTATTGAAATGTATATAAACCTTTTTCGCATGCTTTATAAAATTATTTGTTTTAAAATCTATTTTTTACATATTGCTGCTTAATTGAACATTGGTTATATTTGTTTTTTAATTGTGATTAATGTTCTTAACCCAAATGTTTGTTATTCATCTTATTAGTCTATCTTAAATTTCTCTATCTTTTATCAATTTATTACCTGGCCTTTTCAACTTAAAAGTAATTCAATGTGCAATCAGATAACGATTGTTAATTCAGATAACCATTTTTTTTCCAAATCACCTACACAGGGTCGTCGTAGGAAGACATTTGTTGCTCTTATAAAACTGCATTATCCTGATTTTCCATTCTGAAACTTTCTGACGCAATTAAATATTATCATATTGAACAAAGTGGATAAATGCAAATTACAAATCCAATGAAAGCTCGGATTCAATGCCAAATTTCTGAAATGGGAGATTTGTCAACTGAATCAGATAGAAACAGTCAAGACCTTAATTATGAATCCCCGGGGAATGGACTTTCTCTAGAAGACATTACAGCAAATACAAGGGGGGATACTGGCCTGCCAAAAAGATTAAGAACGAAATCTGAGAGCGTTGTTGCTTTTTCGAAGATGAGCAATAGTAGACGAACAACCAGAGTCAGAACTGAATCTGAGAACGCTTGTTCCAAAATGTCTGGGAGTAACCATGTCTATTCAGTTAATAGGCCTACTATAATTAAATCTGAGAACCCCCCAACACAACAGGACAAACATGTTACACACGACGTAAAGGATACGGGTATAATAAATGACAAGTTCTTGCGTCAGACACAAAGGTCTTATTTTGATAATAAGTCCAATAGTATTTCCTCGTTGAATAACACAACGGCATCAGCAAACACCATTTTTAATATTTCCTTACATGACCACATTCATTTGAACACCAACGAAGGACATTTGCTTACTGAAGGACGACGGAGAGCCCGCTCTCATGCCACTCCCATCGAAACGGTCTCCAATACAAACGAATTTTCCACTGGTGCTTTTAACCCTCATATGTACGCAAAAATAGATATGGGTCCAACTTTGCGACTTCCTCAGAATTTCAGTAATGCTTTGACAAAACAAAAACTTTCCACCCTGGAGGGCAACGCTGAAGCTATTTCAAACCCTGCCCCCGCGAACAATGGTGAGACAAAAACAGCTGAATCTGGAGATAGTTCTCCGGATGATATGAAATCTTTTATACCAAAAATAAACAAACATTCATTCAGTTTCAACAATAGAAGAAGCATTAACTTATATACTCCTTTAAAATCAATCAAGGGTTCTCGTAGTTTATCAGACATTCTCACTGCAAGTGAGATATCTTCTAAGTCAATCCGATACAAAAGAAAGAGAGGATCATTTACCGAACGAAACCGAATGAAAACAGCTCAACCGCTTGGCACTCTGCCCCAAGAGATTCCCAACGATCTAAAATATTCAAAATCAGAGGATAATCTGGAGGAAGTGACCAAAACTAGGTCGTCGCTTACACAACGTGGTTCAATACCGTTAGAACCCGAAAAGAAAATACAATACTCAGACACAAGAGAACATCTTAGAGAACTGCATCGAATTAGACAGAATTCAGCTTCATTGGACGATTTTCTTTCTTTCAGTGGACCCGTGTCAAAATCTCCAGTTCCTAATGGCAATATCCCATTTCATTACTTGAGAACGGGTCCCTGTGAGATTGGCAATGGTTTCTCCTTTAAACATGCAAGCAAAATTGAAGTCAAGTCAGCCAAAGCCATCGAACCAAAAGGCATTCAACGCCAGCAGGCGGTAGACATGTCTAAATCCCTAGATTCTTGCTTTTCGGACACCACATATTCAGAAAGTCCCCCATCCCCCACTTCTTTTATGACGGAGTCTCCAATGAAAGATTCTGTCGATGGTGGAACGGAGTCTCCAATGAAAGATTCTGTCGATGGTGGAGGCAAACGTTTGACTTTACCCACCATTTACTATGGTGATGCCGCCACCCCTTTCGAGGATGGCTGCAATTACAACAGGCTCTTTCAAAAACTTACTTCCCGCTTCAGTTTAAGGCGCAAGCGTAGCAAGGAAAGAAACATTGCCAAAGGAGGGCAAAGGCGAGAAAGTTCCCCTCTGATATATGCTGAAGACGCATTCAGTACAAAGATCGGAAATCGACATGACACATTGCTACAGAGCCAAGAGAACATAACAGATTCTGACAGAAGCTCTTTTCATGAAATTCAGGTGAGAAGCAATCCTTAATGTTTGAAAAATAAATGAGGGAAACAATAAACATGTTTGATGATAAAACTATTCAACCATAAACAACCAAAATAAAAATCAATATACACCTTTAGGTCGTCTCTGTGATGGATGTTTTTTTTTTCATTCCTCAAGCCCGGGGTTTGATACATATAAACACTAAAAATAAATGTTCTTGCACGTTTCATTTTTAATTGTGTCATATATATCCTGACAAAGCTTAAGCAGAAAACCACTTATTATCATTTTTTTGAATTTCATCGTTGGGATTCTAGCAATAACTACTTTTATTTTTCAATTATGTTTTGAACTTAACCCTTATTTTATAATTATCTTTTAATGTATTCTTGATAAGATTTCTATACAGCAATGGCTAGAAAAGAGAGATCCTTATTAAGGGAACATATCGTATAGGACATTAGTTTCATTTTGATATTGTATTTTATAGACATTAATATGCAATATAAGTAATAATGACTATCGTCGCATCATTATACAAAAACCAATTGAAGGGGTAAGAACAACAAGGTCATGTCACATGACGTCAGTTTTGAGAAAATTAACCTTACTATTACATAATCTTAACACGCTCAGCACTTCACTTGGTTTAGCTTTACTGTTTCACCATTGATATAAATAGATAGCTCACGTTTTAAACTATAGGTAATTAGGTAGTACTCTGTGTTTAGATAAACGTGACTTAGCCTTCTTGTTGTTCTGACCCGTTTAATTGATTTTCGATCATAGCACCTTTGTTACTCGTCATCAATGAATCTTTCCTTTCTTCGCGTCAAATTAGAATGAGAATCACATTTACATTTGCTGTATATTGTCTAGCTTGCTATTTATTTTCTTAATGATCTTTGAACAAATGACACATTTTTTTGATTCCTTCAATACAAATCATTACACATTATGAACATGTAATCAGTTTGAAACATTGGAACAAAGACACACACTTATTAACATAATAAATAATTCACTGGTAATATTATCCACAACGGATTCGTCTACAAATCATTTTTCTGTTATCATAATAATATTGCAAGGTAAAATAAAGTACAAAGATAATGATTCCCAACAATAATGGACAAGACTGTTGGGAATCATTATCTTTGTTTCACGATACTGTACTTTATTTTACCTTGCTATAATAACACAACAGTGGCTTATCTTCATAATAATATTGGTAAGTCTCAGTCTCTTCTTGGACTATCCATTATGGATTATTTCATTTATATCCTATACATTTTTACTTTCTACCTATAGGATATTTTGGATAGAAAACTCGAATTTACATATAATTAACTATCTACATTCTTATCTTCCTCTTTACCGTACTTTCTCAACCATCACCACTTCATCCCCGCAAGCGTCGTTGTCAACCTTCTCCACAACCCCATTACCATCATAATCATCATCACCACCACCATCATCATCATCCTCCTTAGTATAACACAATAATATCATATTCGATATCGCATCATTGGTCGATGACTATTAATACTCTCACAAATCACCAGCTACAGCAATATTATTAACATATGTCCCCCTTCATCTCACCACCACAACTACTATCTTTGCATAAAATAATATCAAGTTGATCAACAATAAAATCGTTATCTATATTCTGCAATCATTTCTCTTTACCATAGCTGATATTTATCGCGATACATTGTATTATTACAGTAAACACACAAACGGCCAAATATACCTCGTTCATGACTAAATCTAAATCTAATGTAATAGGACCTTTTGTAAGCTTGCGGCAAGTTCTGCCTTCGACTGTCACAGACCTCGTTCATGACTAAATCTAAATCTAATGCAATAGGACCTTTTGTAAAATTACGGCAAGTTCTGCCTTCGACTGTCACAGACGGTTTGTTCAATATTTACCATTCAAACACGTTCCCTTTAGGTGTAGCTGATTTTTCAGACCAAAGTTTGTGTTTTGCATGTGATCGCATGTCTTGTCGCGTGCACTGTTGTTAACCTTTAGATCTAGATCTTGCAATATTTGTGTTATTATGATTTTGAAACAGATTGGAAGATTGATTACTTCCTCGTTCCCACCCTCCGTTAAGGGTTGTGATAAATTATGAAGTATTGGATGGTTAGGGCGGGGATCGAATGAGGCATAATTCTATTTGCATGTATGCACCAGGTTTGAGAGAAAAATATTGTCGTTGGTGGTTGCTTTTTAAAAATTAATGCAAGTTATAAGAATGGTTGATGTTGTTTGTAAATATTGCATTCAATTTAGGTTATTTGAAGTAGACTTTCGGTAGCATTAACAATTTCATAACCTAAATTAGTTTCTGGCTTTAAACTAAATCTGTTTTACCAATAAACCCCAGTTTAGACATAGATCTATGTCGTGGTTTCTGTCATAAGCTTTCTGAGTTAATATTTTTTTAAAATTGTACACAACTTTTACCTAACAAAACTTCATTGAGTATCTTTGATGTGATCGTAAATTCGCTAACGTAATATGTGGATTACTTAAAAGTTTTGTTTTTAAAGTACTGGCTTTAATTTGGTACATAATGTCACATTATGAATAATTTTGGAATAATAATAATAGGCTACAGCAAAATCCATCGATGTTATCAAACTATACAATGATTGACTACAATAGTAAGAACGTAAACTAGACTCAAAATGCAATGTTAAACGACACAACTATAAAAAGAGAGTGTGTATGGAATTTGGTATGCATTTTTAACAACGTATATTGACTAGCATAATGAAAATTGCCATGAAGATAGTTGAAGACAATGTTAAAGAGGTGAAATAATCATTTTGAAAATCAATTGTTGCTATCAGCATAAATTATTCACGTGCTTATGGTCACTCCCACCAACGTGCTTATAATGTAACGATCTTGCGTAGGAGTCGAACACGTGGTCGGCCTGTTTTTGACAATCGGTCGTAGATCCAGCTGTGTTTAAACGAAAACGGAGTCTTTCATATAGTGTTTGGCTACTTTTCTTACCTCAGCGGCATCGTGGTCTAGTGGTAGATATTTGGGCTGGTGATCGAAAAACCTCCGGTTCGAATCCCGGTTGGGCGCACTGTTCTTTACATACATTTCCTCACCGTACCCAGGTATAGGTAGAGGAAGATCATGTCAGTAGGTTTTAGGTTGTTTTGATTTGTGTTTGCAGTTTTAGAAGTTATACCAATTTTTACCTTGCACACTTTCTTTTTTTGATGAGTATCTTCTCTCTTAAAAGAATATAGCGAAAGGGAGATTATTGTGCTTCTTTGACTCAGTTAAATTCTTACCAAAGCGCAGAGATTGACTGGCAGATCTAAAAAATGTGCAATTGCACTTGGTGAATTGATACATTCTACATGCGACCAGTTACTCCATCAGGGCTTTTAACTTATCTCTTTGACATACAGTACTACATTCAATAACAGCAACACGAGTTGGTGTGAGTGGAATTCATGCATACTAGGCACATTACAACTATTTTTCCCCAGAACAATTGGCTTTTATTTTGCCACTATGATCTAGGCCTTATCACTTGACAGTTTCTGTGTGGTGTGTGTTGGCCATAATATGTATTAGACCACATTGAAGCATAGTATGTAGAATCTAAACTAAAAATTAAAAATCGCTTTTGTTCAGGAAAACTATAGATCTAGCTTGCCGGATGCAATAAATCAACAATAATAATACATTTAATTAATGTAGCAAAAATATTTCCCGCGATGTCGCGAGTATCCGACTAGTATTATAAATTATAGCAATATCAACTCGCTGAGCTGATAGTTGAATGACTGTGTATCCTTTACTTAATATACGGTAACGATGGTGATAATTTTCAACTTCCTGTAGGCCTTAGGCCCCGGCCATATCGGCGGAAAGAGTAAAAAATTCTATGCATGTAATAAATAGAGTGAGAGAAAGAATTTATAATTGCGCGCTCAATCCATCATAGAATGCTCGCATTTCACTTACAACAGCTCTTGTAATTTTCAATAGTCTATAAAATAGTCAATTGCGTTGTCAATTTTTGAAGGGTTGGGTATGCGACAATTTTCTTTTCCTGTTCGCACTCAGAAAATATTTGCCTCATTCTGCCTGGCATTTTTAGCAAATCACAATAATAATTATAATAAAATCTCAAATTGGGACAATAAAGAAATATGATTTAGCCTTACTTTTAATATTATGAGTTCTAGATGTTTCTATAATACAAAAAGGCAAGGTGTAGCATTGCAACCTGGATGTCCCGGTTTCGAGAGCCTCTGCTTCGGCATCTTGGCAATTAGCTAGGCCTACCCCTACCCCTACCCTAATAAGCGACATTGTACATTATTCTGACCTAAAAAGGAAAAAAAAAAAAAAAAAAAAAAAAAAAAAAAAAAAAAAACAATTGCCAGAAACAGAAATTTTGATTTTAGATATTAGTAATTTTAAAGATTGTGTTTTAAAATGGTGATGAAATGACTTTCAGCCTGCTATGAAAAAAGATGTTGTAAAATAGATCGACATTAGTGGAAGCATGTCTATTCTCAATGGCGTTGTGCATTTATGATATTCTAATGATGATGATGACAATGGTTATAATTAATGACGACGACGATGACCACGATGATGATGATGATGATAATGGTTATAATTAATTACGACTTCGGTGGCAACGATGATGATGATGAGGCTGATCATGGGGATGACGAAGATAATGATGAGGATGATGATGATGATAGTTTTGTTAAAAATGGTGATGAGGATGTCGATGACGATGATTATGATTAGGTTAATGGAAAAAACAAAGTTGCGAAAATGACACATACAAAATCGATAGGTTTCAGGTAGTCAGTATCCATATTGTGTGCTATATTCCTGAAATTGTGATTTCAATTAATGGACCTCTGTCATAATGCCAATTACACAGAATGAATCTCTGTACCGTGGAATTCTGCGATGTTTGCTTCATCCATTGGGGGCAGCTGATACAACTATTGGCTTGCGACCTGGAGACTTGATGGATCACTTGAAAAAGGTGAATTATTATAATTTGTTATCATTCATAGGTTTAAAACTAGCAAGCTCAACAATTGCACAAAACAGAAGATATAGATCTAAGTGCTTTTTAGTTGTTGTATTGAATTTTACTCATGTCCACTACTTTGGTGATATCGGGGTTTTCCTAGACTACCGTGTAAACAGCCAAGGGTTCTTTTACATGTGTATATTATACACATGGGGCCTCTGATATTATAGTCCATCTCCGATAGGACTTGGCTCTCTTTATCCTAGCAACTTAAGAATAAGAAGCAGAGGGAAACCCGAAACAAATTTGGATTTAAAATTCAAGCCTGCACGGATTTGAACCAGGGACCTTTGGCTTGGTAGGCGAGCGCCTTAACCGCTGAGCTATCCGCTCCCAGATATAAATAAATAAAATAAAATTCCGTTATTTTCATCCACATGTGGAAATTTGTTTTGCAATGGCATATATGTTATGAAATCAATCGTACACAAACAATCATTTAATAATATAACAATAATTATACATAATAATGACACTAAATAATACAAATCGGTACTTATTTATACACCTGAGTCGAGTGGGGCAATCGTAGTAAATTTTCTTGCTCAAGGAAAAAACACATTGATCAAAGCGGGATTCGAACCCGAGCCGCTCAAACGTTTGCAGCCCGGCGCTCTTATCCACTCGACCAACGTAAAAATTAATACCTATTGTCAGTGAATATCTCAAGTATGACCAAGTAACATCTATTTGCTCTTTGGGGGTACTTCTATGAATACGAAAAAAGCAAAGGCAAAAAAACAACAAAAAAACTTAACCGAACAGTTCATTTTGAATGCAAAGATATGCTTTTACCATTAAGATAGTTATAAATTCTACATTCCCATCCTTTATTGCAATACTTTTCCCTCACCTTGTTATTGCACTCAGTTACCTTCCAAACTCTAACCCTCACAATAAATAATATGACAAGCAACGATATATTTTCTTTGGGCGCCAAAGCTGCTCAGAGAACCAGAGCTTATTCCTGATTCTTTGACGCTAAGGGGAAAGTCTGACGATGAACTTTATCCAAGTCAAGAAACATTTCTCGAATGGCTTTCCTGTCAACTTGCCCTTAACCCTTTTTCAAACTAGTCATGTTAGAGCTTTTAAAAGAATTGATTACCAAGAGTGTTTTTAGCCCAGATTGGAACTCGAGGCCTGGTTGTTTCAAGCAGGTCAACCTTATTACTGAATCATGTACGCTAAAGGATTTTCAGGAAAACAATGACGATAACAATTCACAATAATTGTTTCTCTCGCAGGTGTTTGATGTGAGCCAGGCAGATCATGAACACATCCTCCAAGAAGAAATATCGAATAAAGTAAGTACATTCATCCTTTATACCCATTTATTTTAACAAGACATTCATCGTTCCAGAGATTTAGCATTACCTTTACAGGTACGTTGTATACACAATAGAATTTAGAGGATAGACTTGAACAAAAATATAATTCAATGCAAAGCCACGACATATTACAAGTCAACGTTTTCAAGAAGAGATTACGTCAGTACTAAAATTAGCGTTTTCAAGAAGAGATTACGTCAGTACTAAAATTAGCGGGGTATTTCTTAACGCACCATTTTTTTAAAACGAAAACATCATGAAATAGAAAAATGTTGTGAAAGATGTAAATTAATCGCAAACTAATTACTTATTCGAGTGTTACAGATAATATTATTGTTAATATGAGTATGATTATAATAATCTTTCAATATCACTTTCTTACAAGTAATAAAAAATTGAGTTGAAATACAATTTGTCGGGCAACAGTTAGCAAAGTTCACAGATGTTCTTTTGAATTATTATCAATGTTAGATGATAATAATGATAACTATTTTTGATGACTTGGTTGATCTCAAGACTTGTTGTATCTCATGAAGCATGGCAAATATGTTTTAATTAATTGAATCCGTATTGACAATATTATGACTAATAGACCACATTAACCATCGCACATGATATAACCCAGTATTTTACTCAACTCATAACCGATAAGAAAAATAAGTTTTAATTTGTGGAAAAAAACAACAACACAACGACATTATTGTGACACAATATACTTGAACGACTTAATTTGCTCTCTGATGTTATCCTCTATGTGAACTATACGATGGCTGAAATAAAAATAAATAAATGAAAAACCCCGAAATCGATCTACAACTATGTCGAGTGCCTCTTCCATGTTCTGATAGTAGGATCAAAGCACGTGAATATCAAAGAGGTCCTCAACCCTTTTCATATTGAACAAATCAAACGATTAGCGCGCCTACGTCTGCTTCTAATTATCACCTTTAGATGCTGATATCATAATCGAAGGTTAACCTTGAAAACAATTAGTAAGTGCTCTGTGAGTGTGGTATGGGTCACGGTGACGTTAGTTGAGACTTTGTTAAGGGGTACGAAAAGATTTACGTATGATAAGGTTCGAATTTGTCTTTGTTAGAGGTAACCACTTTCTACATCCTTGATTAATTGTGATTTAAAAAAAATAAATTATTAATTAATTAATTTTTATTTTTTTTGGTTGCTTTTTTTGTTGTTATCGCTTTTGTATGCTAAAATCTGCAATAGGGTGTACTATTCCATACAATTTTTTCCGATGTGTCATATTCCCACCGCATCCCCCCTTCTTGTTCCGAAGCCCCTTGAGTAACTTGTCGGTTTCTGGAACATTGAAAAGACAAATGCTGGGATGATGATTCTTCACGTGACATTTGATCGATTATCAGAGTTTAGCACAGATAGTACCTTTGACAGTAAACAAGATCAAGGAGGAAGTCTCTCCGGAAGCAGGAATTACGAAAAGTCTTTGATGGTGTCGTTTTCTTGCATAGCTTTGTGTGGAGAAAAAATATTAGCTACATGAATAATTGTAGAAGTTGTGGAGGAGCTAGGGGTGAGTAGTGCAAACAACAAATTTCGAACATGGCCACAGATCATTTGCGAGCTACAAATTATGGTCCTGGTGGGAACTTTTAGTCGTTGCTGATTGCGATTTGAGAGACACAAAAAATTTAATGACAATTGATTTCGATAACACCTTTCATAATTATCTGTCATAATTTTCTTTTCTGTCCCATTTCTTTCCAGCCCACAAAAGTCCAGGCATGTATCACCGTGGTGGAAGCGAGGATTCACACTCTCCACGACAAGTCAGATTCAGGTACAATTCAGGAGATGCGCACACATTTTAATACATCGTCATGACTTAATTTCTCATTCTTCTTCGTGGCGCGTAGAATTCTTTAATTCACACCGATATCACAAATGGTCCAGTTTCAATCGAAGAGCCTGTCCCAGGAATTTGCATGGTAGAAGCCACACTTAATCGGTTATTTATTCACAAGACTAAGTTACAACAGTCAGTGTTCCATAATTTATCGACTCTATCACACCGGTGCTATATCATAATAAAAAAAATTTGCTTTGTCTCCAAAGTTATGTATCCATTTTTCTTATGTTGTTAATACTTTCAAAAGTTTAGAAAGATTCAAATTTGTTCACAGAGTCGTCGGGTATCTTCTGCCTCGTGGCCTTGGCCCATCCTCCCAAAAACCCCAACACGTCATTCTCCCCCAAACATTCTCCCCGTGCATCTCCCATGGCGTCTCCCAAGACCAGCCCCAAAACTCGGAAATCGCCACCAAGATCGCCTTCATTAGAACCTCCTGTTTTCATCAAGCCACAATGTAAATCGCAACGAAATCCCAGATGGAACGAACGATGCACTTTGTAAGTCAATTCATTTTTTGTTCATGAAATCTAGGAGCATGAAATCGGTTTATTGTAATAGTTTATTCATATTAGCACGATATAATGGAAGAACGCAAAATTCACTGGATTATCCCTTCGAGGTATAAGGTTTTGGTGATAACCCTATGTCTTTCTCATTGTCTGAAAATGTTGTAAACATGAAAAACATAAGTGGGTCACCGATCATATTTAGGGAATGTCTATTATGGAGTTCTTCTGAATCAACATTTTTAATGATTTCATTCGAACTGGCGTCCTTCAGTTACTTGGTAGGTACATGTATCGATGCTCAAATTCAAAACTTTCCCTTTGTTTTTGGGACCAGAAGAAAATCATGAAACTCAGTTTATTAGTCCCTCGGTTTCGTGTACATAAATCCGTTCAACTTTGCACATTTATTATACATATTCCACTTTTTAAATGATGCTCAAGAAGGTGACTCTTTTCATAACCAAAGAAGTTAGCCTCGTTTTGATAGTTGAATGAAATTATACAAAAGAAATGAAAGAATGAAGAGAAAGTTCGCTCCTAGTTTTAAAACTACGTACCCAACACTGGTCAATGGTTTGTTTAGATAATCGTGGATTGTTATAGGCAAGTATCATTGACTCTTACCTTATCTACAATCAACGACGTACGAAGCAAAGGCCTCCCATCTGAAGTCATCGAAGACTGTCAGGGTAACCAACGTTTTAAATATAACCCATTAATGACGTCATTATCAAGATTTTCAAAGTTTCGGTCAAGATTTGGACTCAAGATAACCAAACAGGAAGAGAAAACATGCATGTCACGACAATTGAATTGCAAAGCAAGCAAAATTACCATGGCATTCTTAGTTTGTTATTTCTTTGACCTTTCTCAATCATACCCCACAGGAGAGAATCAGACGAGAAAAGTGCGTGACCTAAAACCCCGGTTCGAGTCAAATGACAGCTAATGGCAAACTTCAAAACGTCCTAATTTTATCGTTACTGTTGCTAATAGTATTTTGTAATATCCGGGTTCAGGTCTTCCCTTCATCCTTTTTATTTTATTTGTATTTCGACCCTTATCAATTAATTACTACCGTTTAAGAAAAATATATTTCCCGTCACAGTCTACATAATCTTAATAGAGCTAAATTTAGATTTACCTTCTCTTTGAAGGGATGCAACAATTTCATCCTATAATTGATAGCAACGATGGCCTTAAATGTACTGAAATAGGAAACGTGTTTTCAAAGTTTTATTCCGAAAAAGGAGGGCTGGGGGTGGGGGGTGGAGAAGAGATATTAGTTATCTAGTTAAATGATGTTTTAACATTCGTAGGATAATGATTGGGCGAAGGCATGTGTTCCTGGTTAGGATAGCAGGAGAAGATGGGTTTCATAGTCTGATGAAGGAAAAAACCCAACCCATTATTATCTTGACCTCGGGCGCATGATAAAAAACTTATAAATGTAGTAAAGTGAAACTTATGAAAAATAAAGGAACCCTCTCCTATCCTGAAACTTGAAAGCCTGTTCGTTAATTACCAATCGCCTCCTCTCAGTGAAGTAAAATAAAACTGCATTTTTAAAAGTTTTAGTCATATTTTTATCACATTGCTTTATATATGTTTATCTCACTTAGTGACGTGGAAGAAGTGACAGTGACAGGAAATGAAATTCACATTTGCTTGTATCATCAGCAACCAGATGGTACTTTTGATTTGAAGCAACACGGAGAGAAGGCCAAGGCAGGAAAAGGGTGAGTCAGATGGTTTTTGATAAATATATCAATGAAGATAATAAATACAATTCCCTATCTCCCAATGGGGATATTATTCTTTAGGTGTTTTCAGAAATGTTAAAGTGCCCTCTTTCATAGTGCTTATTTCCAAGGGACCTTAGCATCTAAGCACTTTACAATTACTCTTCACACTTCCCTGGCCGACAGCAACACACAACACATAGGACAAGACTGGTAGCCTGCTAGGCGCGAATACAATTTTTGGATACGGTCAATGCTGCATTAACTGCCCAATACTCATTCATATCTGAGCCAAGTGGGTTAAATGGGACTAAGTGTCCAACCTAAGAACGATATATGGTTAGCGAGAAAATTTGCGTCTAGTGGAATACAATCCTACCAAGTTATTCAGCTAACCGGTGTCGGTGATGGAGCTTCTCGTGTTTGAACTGTGTTATCCACTAGGCCACAGACACACAGAAGTATAGAGATAGCGAAACGCTGCTAGAATCTGGTAGCGCTAGGTATTATCCCATCGGCCATCTTGTCTCCTCATACCATCACTACAAAGACAAGAGTTAACCAAAATCATTGAAGATAATTAAAAAACCCAACAACAAACAAATACCCCCCCCTACCCCCCCCCCCCCCCAAAAGAAAAAGGGGTTTCGGAATATCCTTTTTGGGTTAGATTGGATCTAAATTTGGCCTAGATCTAGATTTTGTTCTGTGTCTCTCTTTCTAGAGCTAACCTTTTCTCTCGTTTTATTTATCACTTGAGATTCTGGTTCGTAGGCTCATATTTTTCATCCTGCCTGCTAAAGGTTTCTGTCTTTGCCTGACAAAACATAAGAAACAATAATGTTGAGTAGAGATGATAACCGAGATTTTTGGCCAGGTTCGTGGAGCAATGAAACACTCGGGATATCTTGTCTGAAAAGTCAATTCAAGGCAGATCGACGAAAGCTGTTTACTGGTGGCAACTTCATCAAAATGTGTATGGTCGTGGCAGCTGCAAATGTCCTGTGTCCTAAAAAAAGCCGATTCGTTTAGAAGCATCAGCCTTTCCCCAAGTTCAGTCATAGAACAGAATAGAAGAAATACATGTAGGAGAAAACAGCGCTACAGATGCGCGAGAGAACTAAAAAACGTGTCGAGCTATTCTTTGGCGATGAATTAGACTAGTGATCTCTTGAGGACGTCACAATATATTAGCGTGGTGGTCATTCAGTAAGGAATTTCAGATAACGGAACAATTGGCATCTGTTTGCAGCATGCATGGGAAAGACATTTGGAAATGCAAACATATTCGATCTTCAGTGGAATCAACTTCGATGTGTAACAGATGAGGGGTAAAACAATGGCAGGAATAAGGAACGGTCTCATAGGACAGATAAAAAACTCATTTACAAAGCTTTGCATATTCCGGGCACTCCTTTCTTACACTGCATCATACATCAACAAGCAGTTTGTGAAAAACAATACTTTGTAGATAATTCGTGTGTACTGAAACCAGTCACTTCTGTTGTGAACTTCATCGGAAGGCCTTTCTTTAAGAAGTTCATTCAGATTTCCACGATTTACTATGCCAGACAGCAATGCGATGGTTCAGCGGCAGTGAAATCTTGTTTTGATTTTACCAGCCCTGAAACGAATTAGACGATTTTCTTACTAAAAAAAATATGACAGAACCAATCCACTTAAGTAATATCATACTTGGCTATCAAGGTTGGCATTTATTTTAGTTGACATCACACCCCATATGAATTAACTAATCATGAAACTTCAAGGAAAGAATAACCTCGTTAGCGATATACAACCGCATGGTCAAAGGATTTAGTAGGAAGCTATCGTTATTTAAGTGCACGTTGAAGAAGAAAACTCTCATTGCTTCTACACTGCTTCAACGAACATAATGTTTGCGACTTGAACGGCATTTTTTTGGAAAGATTTTCAGCTCTCGACATAATCGAGAGTGACATTCTTCTGTTCCAGAATCAATTTGATTGCGACATTAAGGCTGAGGCCACGATACAAGCGAAAGAGCGATATTGAGCGATAGCGAGATTAAATATTATATTGTCTTCTAACT
>JASKDV010065931.1:0-15447 GCA_032466395.1 Aegires albopunctatus | reverse complement strand
ATAATAATAATGATATAATAATAATAATAATAATAATAATAATAATAATAATAATAATAATAATAATAATAATAATATTGCTACAATGTATATATAACGTTATAACGATGATCATGAAACTTGTATTATGAGACTGTATGCATGATTATTTGCCGTGCGTCATGGGTCACTGACCCCAGGCTCCTTTGTCTTGTTTACCGTTTACATTAATTGTCTTGGTTATGAACTATTCAGATAATACAATTTTGATTATAAAAATGGATATTATATGTCCGCATTGTAGGTTTCATGGATCAGAGGCTAGATATCCTTTGTTAGGCTAACACCACGGCAGAGAAAATATGGGGAATGAGAGAAGAGAAGAAGAGCAAGAACAAGAAGAAGAAGGATGAGGAGGAGGAAGAAGAAGAGCGAGGTGGAAGAAGAACAAGGAGGAAGAAGAACAAGGATGAAGAAGAACAAGGAGGAAGAAGAACAAGGAGGAAGAAGAAGGTGGTGGAGAAGAAGAAGAAGAAAAGCCATGATTCATATTAAAACAGTGAAGTAAACGTCTCTCTCAGTCTATAAGTCAGAAAGGTAATAGGAGATGTAAGGTCTTACAACAGAATTTCCGCCGTATTAGATCTAGGCCTGATAATAGGATGACCACATTCTATTTGAATGACCCGGTTATTAATATACATGTACATGTAATAATCGATTTTAAACCTATCTCTTAAATCTAAATATTTTAGGTCTGCGTTTATTATAGATTTATTCCTTTCCTATACATGTCATTTTTGTTGTTGTTGTATTGAATTTACACATTTCCACTACTTTGGTGATCTAGGGGTTTTCCAAGACTGCCTAATAAACTTGGTATTGAATTTACCTATTTCCACTACTTTGGTGATTTCTTGGTATTCCATAACTGGTTTATAATTTTTGTATTGAATTTACACAGTTCCACTACTTTGGCGATCTAGGGGGTTTCCAAGACTGCCTTATAAACTTTGTACCGAATTTACACATTTCCACTACTTTGGTGATCTAGGGGTTTTCCATAACTGCCTTATAAACCTTGTATTGAATTTACACACTTCTACTACTTTGGTGATCTAAGGGTTTTCCAAAACTTCCTTATATACTTTGTATTTGTATTGAATTTATCTATTTCCACTTCTTTGCTGATATCAGGGTTTTTGAAAAGCCTGATATCACCAAAGTAGTGTAAATTCAACAAGCAACAATAATAATTTGCTTATAGCAGGAAGGGGAGAAAGTAGGAGCCTTAGTAGGAGGAGATTTTTAACAGTTATTGTCACCAGGTAATCTACGGTACGAGATTACTCATTGCAAATATTCGCACAAGTAGCACTCAGGTAGCTTGATTAGTGATTCATACATTCGCATTAAAACGTGATTATGGTTACCTGCAATTGGAGCTCAGGTGCGATTTCGTTTTCCAATATTCTCACCAATGTTAATCATCGTCACCTCATTATCGCGTCTACGAAACTATCAATTAAACGGCTCTGTCCATCGATGGTTAATTAATCGGTCTTTGTTTATACTCTCACTCATCCCGGACAGATGTTTACAGGCTTATGTGGTCATTCACTAACTCGTTGTTATTTAAGTCCTACCTACATCTACATAAATGAGCAACAATATTTCTTTTTTTTTTTTTTCAAGGTACTTGATTGTATTCAATATAGGAATACCATGTACATTAAATGCCGCTAATTATTAATTACCGACAACAAAACTTTGCCTCAAAGCCCTTTTTTTTTTTTTACATTATTATTTTGGGGTGCGGGTAGCTCAGTGGGTAAGGTTTGAATCCTTGCAGGTTTGAATTTGAAATTATTTTTTGGGGGGTTTACTTCTGTTCCCTATCCTTAAGTTGCTAGGATAAAATGAGTGCCAAGTCCTATCGGAGACGGGCTATAATCTAGGAGAACTCATATCTATATGGGCATGTAAAATGATTATGTGTAAATACTCCTCACAGGCAGTCGTGTGTGATTTTGTGCTCTGCTTTAATTGGATTTTTATGTGTCTATTCAACTTTGTTTATTTTGAATTTTATATCTACAAATTCATGACAACTTAATCTTCCAGGTGATATTTTTATCTTCTTTCTTCAATTAGTCGTTTTAGTGTATTTTCTGAATTTTAAAGATGAATCTAACTACAATGAGTCTATTTTCTCTCTTACAAATCCGACTTTGTTTACTTACAAACTCTACTCACTGTGCTTTTTACCGTGACTATAAACAACTGCCCTGCCTAAGAATCTATTTTTAACACTGGCTTTTCAAATAATTCATGTATGCGACAAACAAGTCAACTGAGGCAACGTGGCGGTAAACGTAAACAACATCTGGTCACCACAGTGGTTGGTCAACGACCTAAACCCCACGGCCATGAGCCCCGCCCTCCCCAAACTCTCACAGTTGTTTCTTGTAACACCAATGATCATGATAACAACGATGATAACGGGTCAAATCTCATCAATGTAAATGCAATAAACCAGCCAAAGGTTATGTGTTTCAATGCCCAGTTTGTCCGAAATAAAGCCTTAAGAATAAATCGCATATTTGAAGACTCAGAATGTGATGTAGTATTTATTACTGAATCTTGGCTTAAAGAAGATGGCGATGAAGTAATTATCACCGAATTAAAACCTGCCTGGTATGAAGTTATATAACATCCAAGAAACACAGCTCCAGGGGGTGGCATTTGTATTACTATTATACACAAAAATAATCTAAAATTGAAATGTGATTGCAGCAATACATATTCATCGTTCGAATGCATTAAGATCACTGTTTTCAACACCACCATACTATGCCTGTACCATCCACCGGCATCGCCAAACAACTCAACACATGCCTTATTTAAAGAGGAATTCCAAGATCTTCTCGACTCTGTGACTGTAACCAACATGGATAGATTTTTGATTCTCGGTGACTTCTACTTACATTATGGTTCCACCTTGGACAGCTACGCTAAAAAGGTTGAAACAATATTTATCAACCATGGTCTAATACAGGAGGTCTCCACACCTACCCATAACAGGGAAACTTTCTGGACTGGGTCGTGACTAAAAACGTGGGAGAGTACTTGTGGAGGACATGCATCTCTGACCACTTCTTACTCACATTCCCTCTCACTGTCGCTTGCCCTGATAAGCCGAAACGAAAAGTGAACTCTAGAAATCTGCGTGGAATCAGATTTGATCTGTTCAACCATGACGTCACCCAACGCCTGCAGTCATGCGATCTTGAAGACTGCAATTTAACTGGTATCTTTGATGATATACTTAAGTCCACACTAGACATCCACGCTCTTCTCCGATCAAGACGTGTCCAGGACCGTCCCCTCAGCGCCATGGATGACTGAACGTGTGCGACTATAGAAGAGACAGTGACGGAAGTCAGAGGGTTAATGGTTGAAATCTAAATGTTCTCATGATCGCCTTGAGTTAAGGAGGCGTATAATAGAATGCCTTAAATCGACAATTGCCACCGCAAAAAGAGAATATTACAAAATACAAGATCGATCAATGCCCCATTTCCAAGACACTCTTCGCTGTTGTCAACGACTTAAGTGGCAAATATCGAGCCACTGTTATACCTCTCCATCCCCATTGCCGATCTGCCCGATGCTTTTGCGCAATACTTTGAATCAAAAGTGTCAAACATCAGAAAAGATCTAGATAATGGCCTTGATTGTGCTAATTTTTCATCACCTAAACCACGCCCCCCTTACAAAGGTCCGACCCTCCAATCCTTCACGCCAGTTACGGCATCTGAGGATAGAGATATCATAACATCGTCTCTTCAGAAGTCATGTCCTCTTGACCCAATCCCTACCAAGATTCTGCTGAACTGCATAGAATCCATTATTTGACCACACAACACACATTTTCAACAATTCTTTATCTTCCGGCACAGTCCCTTCCTGTACAAAAAAAAAAGCAATTATCACCCCACTATTGAAAAAGTTTAACTTAGATCCTGAAAACTTGAAAAACTATCGCCCTGTAGCGGCTACAGAAACACCTGGAGACTACCCAACTTGTTGAAAAGTATCAATCGGCATACAGAAGATGGCATTGGCATAGCACGGAGATTGCACTGTTGATGATTTCGAACGATATTTTAACATCGTGTGATTACGGAAAAGTATCGGCTCCGGTGTTGCTTGACCTGTCTGCTGCGTTCGATACGATTGACCACGACATACTTCGTTCGACTCTCTCCGACCACTTCGGCACCAGTGGAGTTGCTCTGGCATGGTTTGCATCATATCTCTCAGACCCGTCTCAAGCCATGTCCAAAGGTGGATAAACGTCTATGTATGTGCCCCTTAACTTCGATGTTCCCCAAGGCTCTGTGCTAGGCCCCATATTGTACTCTCTCTACACTATGCCCTTTGGTCTTGTCATCAAGAAACACGGTGTACCTTACCACATGTATGCCGATGACACTCAGCTGTTTAAGACCTCTATCCCGTGCAACATCTCCACTACATTTCAAGAAATTGAGAGTTGTTGCATAGCCATTAAAGAATGGATGATGCGCCACAAACTGAAGCTCAATGACGAGAAGACGGAAGTTATAATATGCGGCACGGAGCAGAAAATTTGAGATGTGAGGATTCCTCGCATATCAATCGGCAAAGAGATAATACGATTTCTCCCAAGGCTAAAAACCTTGGTGACATTCTTGACACCTCTCTTACCACGAAAGACCACATTCATAGAATTGCTAAAGCCATCAATCTTGATCTGTATAGGCTGTCTAGGATTAAACAAGATCTTAGCCAGGAAATGCTACGAAATATTATCTGTGCAATAGGCTGCAGAGAGTCCAAAATCGGACGGCAAGACTGGTTCTGTTGAAGAATTGGTTTCAACTCTGCGTGACCCCATACGTCATCTTAGATCCACTGGCAAAAACATGCTGCATGCACCAAGGACAAAGTTAAAACGCTACGATGATAGATCATTTAGCAAAGCAGGCCCCAGTTTGGAATTCTCTTCCCCTCTCAGTCAGGTCCTCTACAAACATTGACATTTTTAAGAGACAACTTAAAGCTAATTCATTTGTTCAATATCTGACTTAACTGTTTGTGTCAAGATTTTTCTGTACATATTTGTCATAACTCTATCCATGTGTGTAGATGTGTGTGTGTGTGTGTGTGTGAGTCTACCTACCTATGTTGATGTCCCCTTCTCTGTGTGTATGTGCGCGTGAGTGTGTCAGTCACTTAAAGTCATTGTATGCGTGAAATATATCACTGTACAGCGCTTTGAGACTTCGGTGTAAATCGCTTTATAAGTCAACTTATTATTATTATTCCAGCCGCCACCAAGGCAAAGTTCGAAATGTAATTCTTACCATAGCCTATTAGGAAAATATGCCCCTGCCTCATTGTTCTGACGAAAGATATCGTTGGATGGTAATATCAGCGGGGACAGGTTGTGGTTTAGCGCTTAAAGGCCACTCCCACAATTCAAGCGCATAGAGAAATATTTGATTATTTGATATGCACTATACACATGCTTTCCATCATCATCATTATTATTATTATCATGTCTCCCAGCTTCCTTGTGCTTCCATGGGAAAGGCTCATTACATAATATTCCTTCAAATTCAAAGAAACCCTTCGGTGGTGTCACAACAGTAGGTTGAAATCGACTAGATTCACCCTACAGTGATGTTTAAACGATGGGTATCTATCTATATATGTATGATAATATCCACCTTCTTTTCTGAAGATTATGACATTCAAAATTAATTGGTGATGCACCACCTCTATTTTGTGGTTACAAGACTTGATCGAAGCAGGTTTGTGAAGGAATCCAAAGTAGACGTGGATGTAATTGTTTTTGGAAGGTTGTTTCAGTCTTAGGTAGAATGAAATTTTTCTGTAGTTTTTGGTGCTTGGGAGTGGTGGAATAAAATTGTTTACATGGATTTATTTTGTATTATCTTGTAGGTTGTCTGAGGTCTGAGTTTGAAATTTCCACTAGGTTGATTTTGATCTTGTACATCATGGTAAGATGAACATTTCTACTTCTTGTTTAGAGGGTCTGCCACTTTTGGTCTTCTATCATCTTACTGACACTGGCAGTAGTTTGGTAATTTCCTGTGACAAATCGAGTACCTCTCCTCTGTGCCATTTCAAGCTGGTCTATCTGGTGCTGAACATGGGGGCCCCAAACAGCTAGCGTATTCAACGAGTGGACGGACTAGAGATGAATAGGAATTCTCTTTTACACTTGTTGACTTGATCTTCTGTTTCTTCGAAGAAAGCCATGGGTCTTGTTAGCTTTTGTTGTCATGTTTCTTATATGCCCATCCCAGTTTAGATCTGATTTTATGGTGACTCCAAGATAATTAGCAGATGTTACGTGCTCTAATACATTTTGCCTGAACAATGTTATGTATAAAATTGGATTTCGTTTTCTAGTAACGGAGAGCACGTTGCATTTTCCAGGGTGGAACTCGACGCGATATTTTTGTTCCCAAGCGGCCAGATTATGTAAGTCTTTTTGAAGAACTTTGGCATTCGCTTCTGTACTTATGGTGAGGTAAATCATTAAATCATCTGCAAAGAGTCTTACTTTTGACATGAAGTGTTCTGCTAGCTTATTTACATTGTATGTAAAACAGGAATAGCACAGGACCAAGTACTGAGCCCTGCAGAGCACCAGACTTAACGGGTATGGGACCGGAGGATTCACCTTCAATGACTACTGATTAGATGCAGATTTTTTTGGGTAGCAAACAACCTTAACATACCATGGCCATTGTCCCCACCGGCACCACCACCACCTTCCCAACCAGCAGTTGAAGCAGCACTTTGTCAACCATCATTTAATACTACCATACCTCCACCACAACCATTCATCTCCTCTAGAGGGCTATTTAATTGTTGTTGAACACTTGTAACTTGTGGCACACATTTCCACTCATGTTCTCTAGTTCCCATGTGAGATGATGAGAAAACGTTGATTGGGGTTTATATTGTGCCAATATAATCCAATCTCACTCAATAATTGTATAATAATAATGTATTGCATTATATTTTATGTATTGTATTTAGACCAACAATGAACCTTATTTGGCAATTTTGCAAAGTGGATAATTCAAATGCAACAAGAAGGTTCAAGAATGAGGAAACTTATTTACAGTTATCAAGGCAATTTATTTTAATAACATGAACATATACATGTAGTAATTATTAAATCCTTACATATGTTGTAAAGGTACAAATAACTCAAATATAGCCTACTCATAAAGATTGTCAAAAGCAAGCATTTTAAAGAAAGAAGCAATATGACAATGCTTAATTGAGGGATAAAGAAATAAAGGCTTGTTTTGCAATACTTTTTACAACAGAGATAAGGACTCATTGTGTAGCAGTGAGAGTGTGAAATGAAATGAAAGGTAATGGATAAAGAAAGAGAATTGGCAAGAAAGCGTGTTGTGGAAAGTTTCATATATATTTAGATAGTCACGTTTAATATGATTAAATAAAGGACACGTAATGTATAACACATTGGCAATATGTGACCTGTTTCTTTGAATAGGAACATATGTCGCGGAATGGGGTTTTAAGATACTTATATCACAAGCAATCTCAGGCCATGCACTTTAATTTGATACCAAATTTATGAAGATTGGATTTTCCATTTCGAAGATATAGAGAATTTAAAAGAGATAGGACAAAAAACCAGTTTTGAGAAAATGGCGATTAAAGTTGAACCGTTTTCACCTGTTTTGAGGATGGATGGATAACTAAACACTAATAAAACTATTGCTTCCAATTTGTATTGCAATTTGCATACACCTACCATGAGATAAAATCTAACTCTTGATAAGTAAAACAAAAATATAACTTTAATAAAAGCCAAATTATACTGCACTTCATTAGGTTTGACAAATTGATTTGCATTGTTTTCAACCAAGCCGATTTTCAAAGTTTAAGCTTCCTTTTGGCTCCTCCCTCTGTCTTCATACTAAGGCGCATCCCAATATCCCAAACATGAATTTAATGGTCTTTTTAAGAGCTGTCCAACCATATATCATCCAATAGGATTACTATAACACAGTGTAGCCTTGCTCCTATTCAAAGATCCCGCCCACATGTAAGGACTGAAGCAATTCAAATTCACCAATTTGATCAATTCTTCACTCATCCGTGTCAATCCTATGACCACATGTGTCAATGCAGGATCCACATGGCTTGATGACAAGAAAGGGGAGGATCTTAGATTTCTATTGATACCTGAGTGGTCCATCTCGGGATCAAATTTATATCTCTTAATTGACTCCAAAGTTGTCAAAAATTTGGTTTTCTGTAATTAATTTGGATGAATCATGGGTTCAGAAAAGAGCAATTTTTATCATTAATCATATTGATTTCACTAATAAAGTATTTATTATAAAAGAGTTGATTATTTGGAAACGACCATAATCAAAGATTTGCCGAAAATTAATTTTTTATCTTTAAGCGGCTCTAGTTAAATACGGCCTACATCACTAATGTTCTGCTTTGAAGAGTCAGGTCCCATATTATAATGTAGGGTACGTATTTTGATACCTGTGGAGTGTTACAATCTAAAGGTAAATCATTGAAGATAATCTCAAAGGGAAAAACTGAAACAATAAAATAGAATAGCACCATATCATATAAATTCAGTAATAAAAGCTGTAATCTCTTTACCCGAAATGTACATCATGAAATCACTGAAGGTGTGACTTGTTATATATTTTGTTACATAACACATTGCAATTCAAAGAATCGAGGACTGCTTTGGACTTTCACAGGACCTTTCCATATAGTGTAGAAGAATTTTTACCAATCTGAAGAAAAAGGAAATATTTTCAATATGTTGCAAAGTAGGTCTTAACAGTTATGATACAATGATATGAAATGATTTAGTGCAACAGAGTTATTGAACAGAAAGATGGAAATAAACACAATAGCATGCATACAAACAGACAATCACAAATAGCACACAAAACATACCATAACCAAAACAATGTACAAGTACAAGGGAAAGAGAATGATAAAAAGACCTGGCATACATTGAAAAAAAAAAAGAGCTTTTGGCAGACATACAGTGGGCAGAAAGAAAGACACAGAGTTCTGCAGAACTAATGACAATAGGAAGAAAGGATTGAAAGATCATCGTTGATGGTAAATGATCCACTAGGAGGAGCTTGAAAAATTGAAGGAGAATACTTAACATAATCGAATCTGTTGACTTTGTAATATATAAACGCAAAAGATTTAACAATTAATGGTTGATAAAAAACTAACCTGACACATTTTTTCATGATCATTGTTCATATCCAACAAACTTTTCGGGGTGATTCTCCAAGGGTGGAGATTTTTCACAAATGTTTCATATGCCTGAACCATCTGTAAAAAAAATTAATTCATTACATCACGTTTGATAAAGTGAAGTTGCTCTTATGAATAATGCATATCCCTTGAAACCTTTACAATGACATTATACAACCCTGACTGACAGCAACACATAAGCCTGTTTGACACAAATATGTTTTCAGACAATGCCTTTAAAATTAACAGCCAGGTACTAAAATTCATACCTGCATTGAGGTAAAAAGTCACATTTATGTAACATCACAAATGAGCTGTGCTTAGTGGACAAGATCTCATCATAGTATCCATCTGATAGGATTCAATGGTGAACACTGCTTGATGAGGATCATATCATTGAGTCAAGCCACTTTTATGTAGCCAAAAAAATATAGAGTCGATGAAAAATAACCCAGATTAAATTAATTCTAGTTAGGTTAACTCAATCAATCCTAGGACCGAGTATACTCGGCTTCGGTGAACATAGCGTTCAGCCCTAAGACTGAGTACACTCGGTTTAGTGTATGAATCATGTTGTACGGCTTAAACTACCTTGGTATCGCTCTCTAATTGTTTGCAACCTTTCTTGACCTATGAACCTGTAATTTCTAAGTATTAGAATGAACCTCATTTGTAAAGTTTCCTAAAATACAATTTTTAAAGTTAGTATAAAAGCAGTAGTTTCTGAGAGCCTGACTGGCTGCCAGGGGTAGGGCTGAGTGAGTTAATAAATGATTTGACATAATTATTTGGAAAATTTGGGAGCCCATAGATATAGTGCTAGAGATTAATATTTGATCTGCATATCACAGAAGTGAAGAAATTACGGTAAGTTTTTCCCACACATCACAGGATTATTACTTTGGCTGTCATAAAATTCAGAAAGTTTCAGAAGGTTTGCTGAACACGAAAACAAGGAAGACCGAAAGAGACATGGAGAAGGACAATAGAGAAAGATTTAAAGTCCAAAGACCTCTCCTTGCAAACTGCACCCCGAGTGGCAGCCGATAGAAAAAAAAATGGCGATCCTTGTGGTGGCCTCAAGCACCCGACGGCGCAGAGAGGATTGAGTGAGTGAGTGAGTGTCATAAAATTAAAATCTGAAGGAATCAATATGTCATACAAGGATACAAACCTGCCAAGCACATCGTTGTTTAGGCATTTTACCAACAGCTGTACCAAGGCCAGGCAGCAAAACCGTTCTGATAGGATCATTTCCGGGAGTATTGTTGTGTTTCCTCACTGAAAGGAATGAAAATATTAAAAGTGTATAAAGCTCTAAAAAATAAATAAAAATAGACACATAAACCATACTATTACTGCACACTTTTATGTGAGCAAGCTAAAAATAAACAAACTGAACATAAACTCAGTATCTGAAAATTATGGTAAACAACAATTAAAGATGTCTTCTTCAAAATCAAACAGATGTCAAACTATGATATCAAACTGTCCAAAAATTCCTAATTTTCCAGGACAACTGCTGACTCCTACTTAATTTTCATGTGTAGTAATTGTAAGATACAATGATATCTAAGTTGTGTATTATAATATATCATATCATAAACCTTTACTATACTCTTAATAACTAAATGGTGATTCTATTCATTATTCTTTATCATTGAAAAGTCATGATGAAAAATATACTTTGTATCGATATCCATGAGAAAACTAACCTGCAAGTATGATAGCTTTATATGCAAGGTAGGCATTGGGAGTATTTGAGACATCAATAGGAACTCGCAATGTGGGGGCTGAAATTAAATATTTGATTGCCTTGCCTTCATTGAATCTAGACCAGTCTTTTGTCTCATCTCTCCCATCCTCTCCAAATGCTGAGATAATAACAACTTGACCCTGAAATGATTAACGAAAATATAGTATAAACTAAGATTTTTATTTCAAAACTAAGGACTGATTACAGTTTATAAATCTGGAAGTGGAAGATCTTTTATTTTCTCAATGTAATATTTCCAAGAAATTTCCTTGAGGACCATTATAGTTATAGGCCATTGAGCTGTAGCTCATGGTTTTTCTTAGATGTAAAGCAGTAGTTGTGATAGTGAATCATATGCTGGATAATAAACCAGATCATATTTTAATCCTGGGATAATTGGTACTCATTAACACCTTTGTAGGGTGAAGAAACTTGGGATAAAAGCGTTATTCAAGGACTAAATCCTAACAATTCATAAGCTTGATTCAAACCCAAGATTTAATGCCAAAAGCCCATTATATTAACTATTATTACATCAAATAATAATTAATACATTAAGAATATTATAACATCAATGCTAATTTACTGTGTATGATAACTGACTTTTTTTTTTTCACCTTAAGTTAGATCATTATTTGCTTTCTGGATTTCTTCCTTTAAAAGGATATATCAGGAATGGAAGGGCCTATGATGATTTTGTGGTAATAGTGTGAATACATAATGTCCACTGAAAATGCATCTCATGGTTACTGGGTCAGTCAGTATAAAATTCAGAAAAAAACAACAACCAAAAAACCCCAAACAAAAACAACAAAACCAAAACAAACCAAAAGACAGAGTAAGACTAGAGTAATAAGATATCTCTCTTTGCATATAATCATAATTCTTAAAGAATAGGCTGTTTCTTTAAAATATCACTTAAAGAAGAAAAATTAAACAATATTGGAACACTTATCATGTTGTGCGAAATTTTTTAGATTCAATAATATGAATATTTTTAGGGTTCCTAACAAAAAGAACAAAAATTGTGTGATTTTTTTCTTCTGTTTATTCTTCACCTATTACAAGGTCATTTTCTGTGTGGCAAGAGGAAAACGAAAATAGAAAACTTATCTCAAAACGGGATAAGAAATGAGATTACTGTATCACTCAGTTAGTTAACTACATTATCAATGATTAATAATGAAAGTAATGAATTGACTACTCACCACGAGAAGCTCGCCATTATACTTGGTTCGAACAACATCTTGAAGGCGTTTTTGCCTGTAAAATTTATAAATCATGGGTTCTTGAAAATATTATACATGACATTTACTCTTCATAAAACTTCTAAGATCCTCATTTTCCTTTACCTATTCTGATAACACCATGGGGTTTGGTATACACTGAATCAAAAAATAACAAACTTGTTTCTTGTATTCATGTAAAGAAAAAAAAAAGGTTAAATAAAAGCATAATAAAATAATACGATTGATATTGTAGGATTGAATAAATAGAAATATATACATTTAAATAAATTTCAGTGCTATTTAGACAACTCAGTTAATGCTTGTTTTACTGTCATAATAATGTGTGACATCCCAAAAACACTGGACAAGAATCAAATTGAGTACAGTAGAGCGCCAATAATCCGACCCTATTTGTTCCCAGCAAAAGTGTCGGATTATCAAGTTTGTCACTAATGTCAGATTATCAGATTTGTATTATTGTGACTCAATGTGAACCCCATCACCCCATCTAGCATTTTAATTTTATTCGGCTATGCTATCTAGCATAACTTATCATTTATAACAGAGTCCAATAGATCTACAATGCATGTCTTTTTTCTTATACTATTTTTATACTCTACACATATTATATCATATTTTAAATACATTCTGGGAGAAAGGAGCTAGTAGGATGGCATGAATTCTAACCAACAGCCTCTATAGAGGGTAGCCTACTGATCCTAACAGCGGTAGGTGAAAGGTGTGAAAGTATCAGTGCTTGTCCCCAACTCCCTCAACAGATGGTAATGTGGTTGAACAAGAGGAACGATTAAAAATACATGGGGAACAATTAAACATAAGGGGAATATTCCAGAACATTCTTTTATCTCTCCTTGCTTGTTAACTGTCTAGCTCAGTGGTCAAGCTAAAGCCTCTCAGGACTGATTACCCTGATGACTACTGACCCTTGCCTCAACTGGGTATATGATGAACCTAAATATTGACGTCCGTATTTTATCTGGTTTTCAGTCATTTGTGTTCTCTTCCTTGTATGGCAGTCTTTATAATTTAACTCACCTGCCCAAGAATTGGAAAAGTGATATCAAATTATCTAACCGTTTTTTCTATTAAATTAACTATTTTGTTTCTTCTTATCCTATGTCAGAGTCAGATAAGTGAATTTTCGGTTTATAGATACATAAAATAGAGGAAAAAATTGGTTCCCGCTATGTTCTGTTGGATAAGCGAGTTTGTCGGATTATCGGCAGTTGGTTTATCAGCGCTCAACTGTATAACACACAGCCAAGGCCAAGGCCATTTATGTTTTCGATCAAATACATGTAGCTTAGGCCAAGCTTCTAGGAGTATCGCTTAGGCAATTATTGGTGCTTGCTATTTAATTTTCAGTTTTATCTTGTTTTAGGCAATTTGATCATGCTTCCTTAAATGCACATTTCACATAAAAATGTCATATTTTTGTTTGTCGATACAATAAACTTTTTCTTGCTATTTATGTGCTAAATTCATCAGAGCCCGAGTACTTGTTTTTCAGAGGTAGATCAAGTCTATAGTTTAAAACAAAGAACAATAATTACGAAAGTCAAAGTAATCAAAGTAATATTTTTTCTTGTGATACTGATTTCCCTTTTTTTTCTTCTGATTAAGAAATGGGCTTAAACTTTATAACACTCTTTATTGTTGGTAATAAACAATTTATTCCAAGTGGAAAATAGCTCACAAAAGCTCACAATTATTTCTCATTTATTTCCCTAGTATAATAATTTCTTTACATCTTATAATAAGTTGCATATTATTATAGTAATCAATTCTCTACAGTGCAGCCCTCCTTTATCATCATGATCAGGATCACTAATATGTAGCTATAACCAAAAGTCGGTGTATCCGATAAATAGATAAAATAAAGGGTCACTCAAAAAGAATAGAAGGTAAAGCCATGCAACAAGGTCAATCATAAACTGATGTTTAGCCCTAAAAATGGCAGTTTTTGAGGTTGGGAGCATTCTCATTGGCTGAGATAGCCTAAGTGATATGAATTTTATTGGTCAGCAAGCAAGGGTTTTCATTGGACTGCTATATTTGACTGAATGTTGCCAACTGACCAAGTCGGGATATTGGTATAAGCGGGATCATTAAACTTCATGTCGCCTTATCGGATATTTCATTACTACTGATACATAATTTTAAAAAATCGGACTTTAAGCAACGTTGCTATAAGCAGGATGTTGGTATATCTGATGTCATTATAAGCGGGTTGCACTGTATATAAAGAACATTACTAGAGTCTTATGCTGAGAACTCAAGGCAATTAAATAGAAACTGAACAAAAAGTGAAGTATTGTTATACTTTTGAACCTACATTTGCTTTCCAAAATGCTTTGTAAAAACGTAGTCAATGCCACCAGTCATAAAGCCAAAGCTATTTGCAGGAGAAACCTGTTTAATATTGTACATAATAAATATCACAAATGAAGGAACTTAGTAACTATCTAACATTTTTTTCTATTAAGATCCTTAGCAGGACATGCATTTGATAATTTCTTAGGAAATCAGATGATATCTGTAGTTTGCAACAAAGAGCTAAAGGGTAAACTAATCAAAGAATGTTTCATCTAGATATGATTATATTTAACATGCTTTTGTCAAGAACAAAGGACTATTAATTTGAAAATAGTGCATGGATTATAAATTAAAAAAATTAGACATAGATCTATGCAGAATATAATTAGAGATACTTCACTGCTTATATTAATTAAAGAAAGCTTAATTATTAGTATTTCAATAATACTCACAACAGCGTCTACGGCTGGTGCTCCTTCAAAAATATCACCACATGAAATCTAAGATGTTATAATAAAATCTGGATAGTAAGTAGATCATGAATTTGCAATAAAAGAAAAAAACTTTAATTACTTTATATGGACAGCTGGTCTTTATAAAGAGAGTTTTTATATTTTTTAAAACATAAAGATTCTCTCCAGTTGATAGAATCTCTATATTATAAAAGAGGATCGTTGTGACATAGGGTACACATGTCATTGATCTCCTCCGAAACCACTGAATGGGCAGCTTTGGGATTTTCACACATTGAACTGTCATTATATCTCCCAAATCTGG
>JASKDV010065821.1:0-15449 GCA_032466395.1 Aegires albopunctatus | reverse complement strand
GCGAGAGAGAGAGAGAGAGAGAGAGAGAGAGAGAGAGAGAGAGAGAGAGAGAGAGATTGAAATGATGCTTTTGTACAATTAATGGGGTTAGTTAGTTATTAGGAGTAGTTTAAGAGCTCTATCAATCTCTAGGGTCATCTCAGCGCCGAAGGAAAAAGCAAGATGATAGACTAGTATATAAAAAACCCAACCCCAAAAGTAGAATAAACGGGTTAAGAAGAGGAAAAAAGCACTTCAAATTTTAAGTATAATACATAATATAACAAAGGTAACTAAATGGAGAGATGATTTACAGATAAAACAACATGATCTCTCAAAAATAAAACCTAAATAATGATGGCCATCAAGCCTCCGCCCTAGATAGCAAGTGACCAGATAGTAATTTTCAAGTCAAGCAATGCAAATCATTTGGGGATGGCCACCAGATATATGCCTTCCTTCCTCCCCAGAAAATTCTCTAAAGTCAAAAGATAGAATACAGATGGGAGATGAAGCTCCCACTCAACCCTTAATTGCCTCAAACGACAAGCGTGGGAATTAATGACAGTGGGTCTATTCTTCATTTTCAGTTGACGACCCAGTTATCTATTTGAAGTTTAAGGGCTTGTATTAACCTCTAGGGTTATCTCAATGCCCATGGAAAAGATAAAATGATACCCTAGTTAAAACAAACGAATCAGAAAGAGAAGAAATAGGTTTAAGAAAAGGAAAAAACTTGCGGAACCCACTTAGTGAGAGGGAAACAAAATAGAGGAAGACAAGAGAATAAAGCATGACAGACAGAGAGACAAAACAAAGGGGAAAAAATCATCGAAAGATAAAGGCTTACCTATTGTATAATTACAATTAATAAGATATTTCCATAAATCGTTTCATCAAATTCATCAATAGATAAAGAGAATTCAAGTACTACAATCAACAAAAATTAACTCTAAAAACAATGCACATGAGTGTTTCATATGGTTTTGCAATGTTATGAAAAAGGAAAATGGAATCAGTGAGATGAATGCTTACAATAAGCAAATAACTACCGGTATTTCATGAACTGAGTCAAAAGTTCAATCTTCCTTTAACACTTTAATGAGAAAACTGAAGTTAAGAGTTTAGGCTATATGAAGTAAAATCTACATAAAATCAAAGTGATTACCTGTCTAGAACAGACTATATTAGAACATGGTCTGTGACACATTTTAAAAGACAAACATTAATGTTCATAAATTCACAATTGCCTCCCTAAGAATCCAGTCTGTGCAAAATAATTGCATTGTTGCAACTAAAGAGATATACAAACTCAGGGACAATGAGACCAAAGTTATGCCATAAGCAACTTAAATTCTTCAAATTGAAAAATAATACACGTAAAATTATCAAACCTTATCTAACACTTCCACTTTTGTTGGTTGAGTTATTTAATAAATAGATATCTGTGATAAGGACTATTAAAATAATGTTGCTAGATGCTCTTTCAAATATGCCTTTAAAAAATCTCAAGGGCTTCCTCCCGAAATTTGACCGGACTCGTTCAACTGTTGTTGAATATATAGGCCTACAGTACCAAAAGTCACTAATTCAATATCTTTATTTTTCTTCAATTCCATAAAGAAAAAGTAAAAAGAACAATGATAACAAAATAGTATCAAATAATTTGTAATAAGTGTTAAAATTTATGAATAATTACTCAATCATATACAATAAAATGATCTGTCCTTTGAAGCAATAAATAAACCATGCTTTCTTAATTAATCATATTCACGATGAGCATTTTCCCAAAAACAAGTACTAGAACTAGTAGAACAACAATTTTAAATTTTCAAAGTAGAAAAAGCCACGTAGCATAGTGGGCTAAAATGTTAAGAAGCACGAGTAGACCGACAAAAGTTATCTATTTGATGTGTACAGCTTCTTCTATGCTGAAAAAAAATAAACACATCAATTTGGCCATGACATTGTGACAAGCAAAAATCATTGTGATGGACATATTTCAAAAAAACATTTTCAGATATACTTACCTAAATTTTATTGAGAGATTCTGGTGTCATGGAACATCTTAAAATTTAAATCTAAAATATTCCTCCAAGGCTGTTTAAGTTAGAGCACAATTGCTTGGCAAACTACTGAGTTAAGTATCAACACTAAATTTATGAGGAAATGACTGAACAAAATAATAAGAATTAAAAAAATGCAGAAAAATTTTCAGTCTCAGAGTTCACTGAAAAAAAGAAGACGCAAAAGCGTGACAAAGCATATAGAGCATTAATATAATAGACAAGTCACAAATGTAGCAAGAAAAACAATTAATTCTTCATGTCAAGTTTTCAAGGAAAAAAATAAGATTTTATATCATTTTAAAATGTTTATTTTCATGATGGGAATAATGCTTCTTAATGATAGAGAATCGATGAGAAGCACTATCTCAAAATCAAGTTTGCCTTAAGCAAAATACATTTTCAAGAAACACTGGGTTATTATATGATTAACAATACCATAATTCTGTAGCAATCAAGTAGGCTGCAGTATTTGGAGTCAACATAATATATACACATATTTAGACATATACAACTTCCAGGTTGATGAAGTCATCATGGATTGTCACATTTTAATTTCATTGTCTACTAAGCTATTATACACACAACAAATCCGACATCATCGCCGTAGTCACAAGTTTATTCCTCTATTAAAAGAGCATTTTAAGTGTGACAATGACATTAATCATTATTGAGTGCTCCCCCCCCCCGCCGCCGCCTCAAAGAAATATTAACATATGTTCTGAAATGGAATCCACAGGTGAAAGGATTAATATTCACTCCTTTAAAATATTCAACTGACACACAGAGACTTCAAAAGTAAAATATGCAATTGAGAAAATTCAAAGTTGAAATATACAGCTGAGATTACCTACCTTGTAAAGGTGGAAATCAAAAGAAATGCTCACGACACATAGTAAAATTGAAGGTGCATTTGGTAGTCCAAGCTTTACAAATCTAAATTTACATAGGATGAAGGAACACTTTAAGATTTATCTTGTACATGGACAGCAATCAACAGAAATACTCATGACTTATCATTAAGTTGAAGGCAGTCCAAGTGTTAATATTCCAGATTACAGAGCATGAAAAAACAGTCTGAAAGTAATGTTATAAAAAGTACCTTTTCCTTAAATAAAAAAGTAAATTAGACTAAGCTGAAGAAGTGTCACTGATATCCAGTGGTCATGAATTTATGAAGATCATTGCTTTAACATTAAGTAAAAGACAATTAAACAAAGCTTTCGTTTCATCCCTCACCCTGGGTTGAAGCATTATGAAAACAGAAATGCAAAGTGAGGCACCGTCCATATAATTGTAAGCCACAGTCAGAAGTCAACATGGATTAACAGACTTGAAGCAAAGAAAGTATGCTATCAGTAAGGTGGATTGTAAGTTAGTTTAAGGGCTCTAGGGACATGTCAGCGAACATTGAAAAAGTAAGATAATAGGCTACTTAAAACAACAAACAGAAGTAAAAGATATATATAGGCTTAAGAAGAGGAAAAGAATCTGCCCAAGAGGAAGAGAAGTACTTCAAATAATAAGTACAATACATTTATAACAAAAAAAGGTAACTAAATGGAGAAATGATTTTAAAATTTTAAAAACCCATCATCTCTCAATAACAAAACTAGTTTATGATGGCTATCAAGCTCCAAAACATACACAGCAAAGACCACCCAGGATTTTCTAACTATCATTGTGTACAAAGTACTCGGTCCATCTAGAAAGCGAATGAACCCAATAGTATTTTTAAATCTTTCAGACCGAGCGGAAGGTCACACTGTCTTCCTCTAAGTCCAGTAAAAACATTATTTTTTTCTCTACTAACTTTGATTCAACCTTTTATCTTACCATCGGTTGTTGACAAAGTTTGGCAATCATTTTGGGTCTTTGTGCACTTCTACATTGTGTTTACATCGATTTTGATAGATTTTTTTCCATTTTTGCCTATCATAACAATTTGGAGAAGAACAATATTCAATCATCTATTAAAAAGGGTAAACAGATATTTGACATTTATTAGCTCAACAAGCGGTAATTTGATTTTTAGATCTACATATATCTGCTCTATTTTTATTTTATTTTTCAGCATATTGACAGTGATACTCAACCCATTTGAATTTTGCCAGTTTATTTGAAGAAGAAGAAGAATTTTATTCAGTCAACTGGTTGATGATGCTGAGAACACTGATATAGATAGCAGTGATGAAAAAGAGGAAGTACCTAATATCTAGTAGGTCAAGCAGTGAATGGGTAGCTAGTTTCTTTAGATCCAGCGAAAGTAAAGTCGGTGTGGAAAGCAATGGCAAAGTATCACGACACACCCATAAGCCTTAAAAAATTGGGATTCTACTCCTGATTTCCTCTTCACTCAGTAACACGGATGGGGAAACTTTATTTTACTTGATCTAGATATAAATTCAGCTCTATCTCTGAGGATGACAAATTCAAGTGATGTTCAAAGGGATAGTGTTACCCCTGCAAGGGCCTTGTGGTGAGGTTGTGGAAAAAGGAAATGTCCAAGGTCTACAGAACATCTAGAGCTAGATCTAGTAGAACTAAACAAGTGTAGATGATGAATGGGAATTATTATTGAGCTAGGAAATTACAAAAGCAAAAAACCACGAACAACTTGGTTTTATGACCATTCACTATAAGATGATCTTTTTTGTGTGCATGTTATCGTCATTTTCTAAAATATTTTTTTGACTTTTCTCCTTAATTAAATATTTGACTTCTGTAAAAAAAAAACCATTGTGCTCGAAAATGAATTTTCTTCTCGACTTCACACCATGATGAATGCAGATGACGAAAGATTAACTGATTACCTGTAACCTCGAAGAAAGTAGAGAATTATTTACCTTTAATAGCTCTTGAACAATTATGTGTATTGAATGCTCCCTTTATCCATTATCCTTTGAACTTCATTGGACGAACAATCTGAAATTCTTGTGCTCCTGTTATTTACCTTAATTCTTATATATAAAATATATATGTTACCTTTGAAACTGTCTCTATAATAATGGTATTTTAATCACAATTAACAGTGCAATCTCATGCACCCTAAATTAATTCCACTATTTAGGCGAACAAATTCGTCATAAAAAATTAAGTCAAGCGATGCACAACAATGGGGGATGGACACTGATTATATGCCTCCCCTCCTCTCCAGCAAAACCTCCTCCCTCCTCCGAAGGGACAAAAGAACCTGACAGAGAGAAGACAAGAGTGAAAATGGGAGAAGAAGCTCCCAGTCGGCCCTTAAGTCGCCTCTTAAGACATACGTGGGGAGAACTGGCATTGGGTCTATTCCAACCTCTCATTTGAGGACCCAGAACCTACATGGGGTTATGCATTGAATTTATCCTTCCACCTATCCTAGTAGTTTAAGGATAGAGAGCAAAAGGAAATCCAAAAACACTGGATTTCAAATTCAAGCTTTAGCTCATCAGGCGAGCTCCTTAGACACCTGCTCCTGACGTATGAGATTTATAGGCAAATACTGCATTTTATTTGACCCTCTATAATTAGTACTGAGGGGAAAGAGAGAGAGGATGGGGGGAGTAGGAGAGGAAAAAAAACTAAGGTGGGAATGGGCAATTTCAACTTTGCTTTAACTTTAAGTTATCAACATAGTACCACATACTTCAAATTCAATATTATTAATACAAGAGTACTAACATGTACCTCATATTGTTATAATTCAAAATAAAAACAAACAAGAAAAAAAGAAATAGTGTATGAAAAATAACTGACTTAAGAAGCAAACTTAACTATCATCAACAATGACAAAGTTGACACTCTCAAGTCAAAAAGGAGGTTGGCATTACCAAAGAACATCTTGGCTGAAATTTGTATGGCGTATCTAATATGCATCTATGTACAATTCCATTTCATTTCCACATGAAACCCATATAACATAGCTAAATTGCTTTCGAAGGGACTAGAAGATGTGACTGTCACAGATACCTTAACCCATTGCTTTTCAAGGTCAGCCCAGGAAGTTGGCCTTTCCTTTAATAAAAAAGATATCTCTATCACCAACAGTAAAAATTCTTATAAAATCATATTCGAATGAATAACTCTGGAACCATCTCCTCTCCCTTTCCAAATATCAACAATTGTATTTAAAAGAGAAATAAATGAAATATTTCACTCATCATGTACTAAAAAATAACCGCTGAAAAGCTTTTAAAAAATAAATTTTGTGCTAGAAAGTGCTTTTCTCTAATTTTCTCTGTCATGTCTTACTCTAATGTCATTCTCACAAATTCAATATGTCATAACCATCCGCCCTATCCCTACTCATTCTACGTTCCTATTCTAGTGATCTAAAATAGCCATATCTGTTTTTATTTTACCGCTATAAACTGGATAAAATCCATAATATCATAATCAATTGTCAAGCGGTAACAAATCAAATTTACAATCTTTCTTCTCTCACTTCAACATAAAACTGGGATAATTTCTTGCTTTTATGTTAGGAAGAATTTCAGGAACAGGGCCTATCACCTTGTCTTTTGTGCGCATAGAAATTATGGGAACATGTACAACTGGGAAAACTGAAAAGCAATGGGCTAAAATTTGTAACGAATAAATTTTCTCTCTGTGGTTTTCATCGTATTTCCATAAGGATTGGACAGACGTATTTTAGTTCATTCATGTACTTCTACTTCCTCGACAATTCTCTTTGATGGTGGTTCATTACAAGGAGCATTATCTACATCACCACCAACGTTTATATCTTCTGATTTCCTTTTCCGACAAACAGTGTCTGAGGCAGCATCTGTTTCTGATGATGATGAATTACTAGGATGAAAGACGATGATAATGCAAGTCATATTGTCACAACCAGTCCCATCGCCGAGAATGTTTGGAGCCAAACAATGGTCAAACAGCTGCAAAAAAAAATAAATTAAAAAAAAATAAATTACATTCTTAAAACAGCACCCTTTTACATGGAACAAAGTACTTTTTTGCCATAAGGAAGCACTTAATGCGATTGATATTGCTTCTATAGTCAATATTTTGTATGCCTTTAGATCTGCTGAAAAAATCTTCAAATGCTGTTCATCTCTTCTTTATTTCTCTTTTATGAATTATTTATAATGTACCAGTGTTTCTGCAAGATCTAGATCTGTTCTCTTTCTCTTCTAAACCAAAATGTCTCAAATTGTCATGTCTCAAGATCTGAATTGAAAAAAAATTGTTTTTAATTTTTGTGCTGAAAATTCTAAAGGAGAAGCATGTAATGGTTACGGTACGACAAGGAGAGTTACATTCGAACACTAACTCTATGAATATGATGGCAAGTCAGGCACTTATGGTTTATTGGTCTCCAATGGAAATACCAGATCACGATCTTACGCAGACCTGTCAACATCAACGAATAGCTTTTAGGGAGATTGAATAATTTTTTTAAAGGGAAGTTTGTGAAAAAATAGGTGGACTCAAAATATAGACTACACCCATAACTCCCGCACAAATTTTTAGATTACGAATTGGGTACACACATCCAAAACTACAATTTGATTACATATACTGACAAAGACCAATTAAACCCTACTCTTGATTCTGCATTGTATTTTTGTTTTTTCTTTCGGCACTTTTTATTTTAAAATTATCTTAATTAAATGGTATAAAAGGGGAATATAATACAGATTATGATGCAAATAAATACAGGTTTAAAACACACTTGACCAACATACAGTAAATATCAAAAATTCATAAATCACCTGGTCTGCAACATACCCGGCTAAAACGTACTTTTGGATGCAACGGACTGTTTTGGAGACACCATTACAACATACTTATTTCCCATTGTATCAAGACTTGATAATCTCATCACTAAATTTCAATGCGAATAGTTACTGGACCCCTTCTATGACATAATATTATCATGGGCAAGCTGTATGAAGGTTGTAAAGGTTCGCCGTGGTCTCGGGAAACTAGAGAAACTAATTCACATCTGACTGTGCATCACCCATCCTTTCTAGAAATGATCCTGATCACATGAGGAAACTATTGTTGCATCATGACGGGGTACTAATCTCCCTCGTATCTTTAGATCTAAAGATGTCGACATTTTGCAGGTGACCACCATGTCTGATTCTAAGTCTATTGCCCAATTGAATACAGTAGTGATAATATGGAAGACAATGAGTAATGAAAAGGGGTGGGTCTTGATTCAATCCCACGGGTTTCCACTGTCCAATCATTGAAAACCTAATGACGTGTATGATTTCTTCGATCAATTAAAATCCATGTACATATAGATGTAATAATAATGATAGTGGTTTTTATGTGTGTAGCTTGAGACTGAGATTGAGGAAACTTACATAGATGGCTTGTTTTATTTATATATTTTTGATTTTCTTATCATCATCTAGTTTAGGGTGTTGTGCTTCCGGAAAAAGGGGAGTTAATTCAATTAATATCGTTTAGTTTTAGCAAGCACATAATATCATCGCAGAGTAAAGAATTATCATTGATCCCATGACCTTCCTTTGAAACTGGATACAACATACCTTGGCTACAATGTTCTATTTTTGTGGTCGGAAGGGAGTACGTTAAACCGAGGTTTTACTGTATGTTAAAAAATATTTCGTGGATCAAAGAAAATTTGACATCCTACCTCTTCACAAATTAGTGACGGTTTCTTTTGCTTCTCCTCATCTTTTAATTTTTCATTAATAAAATCTATGACTTCTTGACTTGACATGAAATTCCTGTAATTTGAAAAAATATATATTACAGTTTTAACTAAGGACAGATCCAAAAATACATAGCAAAACAAGATTCCTTCATTGTGCATGCAACTCACAACACTTACCTATTCAAAGCTCTATATGAGAATGCATTGAGAAGGCTGGTAAAAAATCTTTGTGCATAAATCAAATTGTTAAATTTCATAAAATCTTACAATAATTTTTATTCTGAAATCATTGCTATGATGCAAGTGAAATATGAGCTTAATACTTGCAGCCACTATCCCAAAATTTGATATAAAACATAAATTTGACTTGTTCACACTCGTCATTGCATCACCATTACAACTACCAATAAGTTAAAATGTCACCGATCTAATATCTTTTTAAAGTTTACACTACAGAATGGTTTTCAGTACTCACCAGATACCATCACAGGCAATTACAAGAAACTGATCACTACTGGTGAGCTCAGCAGTTTTGATATCGGGTAAAGCTGTGATCATTTGCTCCTCAGCTGGCAAATTATTATTTTTCTTGTATACATGGTCCCCTAAACATTGTTTTAAAAAAATACAATGCAACTATTATTACAAAATCATAAAAATATATATAAAGGAATGCAGTAGAAAACTGTTAAATCGAAAATGTTTCAATTTCCTTTGTATGATATTGAACATGGGATAAGCCAAAAGCACCAGAGGTCCTACTTAACTATGGTTAAACGGAAAGCATTTTGACTTGACTGGTCCTCCATGACCAACAAAAACTTGAAAAAATGAAAGTGTACGATGCTTTTGGCCTAGATCTACTTCTGCACTGTTGGTCAATTAATGGGCCCAGCCATGGCCAGTTCTAGTGATTGACCGCTTCGACTTAGACACTCTGCTCTAGTCTTAAACAAGGACAGCGGCTGAGAAGTATACATAGAGACATCTGCGAATTATTGTCATATGTAATTTTAGCAATAGGCGCTGTGAATAGTGTGTAGGCCTACAGCCCTCATTTCATTCACCCGTCATTGCACATTGTGCAGAGATAGGCCTACAAGCTAGCAAATGAATAAGAAAGAAGACTATCAACGATTTGACGATACAAAATGTCTAAGCGGTCAATAAAAGAAAAAATGAGTAAGACCGAAATTTGTCAGAGACATATCATCCATAACTATTAACTCAATAATTTCTACAATACTAAATAGCAAAGGGAAAAGAGAAAAAGCCACCAATAAATCGAGTTTTCTTCCTGCCATGAAGAAAATGAATCTATCGTCAAGTACGGGTTATATCACTTGGGTTATACCCCTTGCTCAGCTAGCAACTTTGTTTAAACTGAAATATATTTTAAACCGAAATATAAGCAATGGTCCTTTGAATTTTGGTTTAACCAGTTTCTACTGTATTTTGTAAAAAACTCTTTTTATTTTAAATGCAGAAGAATAAAAAACATTTGAAACAAATTAAAATTAAGGTGAAAGTCTGAAAACTCCTACAAACCAACATAGGCCAAAGCTACAAAAATATGCTGCTATCACTTTTATTCAAAATCTTCCTTCATCAACAGACGCATCTTTTTAGTTCCTATATTTTAGTTCGGAAACACTCTGAACATTAAGCGATAAATGTGTACACTTAACAGTTAGACCATATTGTAAGATCCCTTACATCTGATAAACAGCATCTTTTTTGATAATGTACAGGCAGTTGGTCACAGTAATCAGCATTGATGTCTCAGAGTTCACCATGTTCTGTTACAATCAGTCCTAAGTGCAAGAAGTCGTGATCATCTAATTGTGAAATCAACGACCGTAAGTAATACATCATGGGATAGTGGAAGCTAGGTCAAGGCTAGGAAAGAGACTTATTCTCTGGTGAGGCACATACAATAGTACTGGCCCTTTGACTCCACCCACTGAGAAAAGCCCTGGATTGCCAAAAATGACGAAAGAGGCAGGGCTTAAACAGTGGACAGGCAAAATAATAATGAAGTAAACAAATAACTCTCCACAATTTAGCAAAGTTGAAGTTTGTCAGACATTCTACGGATTTTCATCATTATGAATAGACTTGGCACTCTATGTCCAGCCACTAGCCAGGGCCTGCTGCCTAATCTCTACACAAGGGCGATTATATCTTCTAGAGCATGCTAGATCCACAATAAGTATGTCTTTTTGAACTGTCAAGATTTTTTTTTAATGATAATGGAGAAAGACAACATTGACTAGAATACTGAAAAAAATTCAGACTGGAAATTTAAGACACGATGTTGCCTTCTTATCTGAAATGAGTTGCAATTAACCACTGACTCTTTTATAGAATTAATTCTGTTCCTTGACAAAAGTTGTGATTAAGTGGAAATTGCGAATGATCGAAGTCAACTGTAATATCAGATAACAGTTGGTCAGATTAAGCATCTACAATAAACTATGATGAGAAATATCTTAATTAGTCTAATTGACACACAGGGTGTGTCCCTTCTCATTTCTACAAATCGAATTTAATAATATCCTATCTGTAGTAAACTAAGATGATACAAAATTGACAAAAAGCCAATTAAATCAAAATTCAACAACATACCAATAGCCCTAGACAGATTTAATCCTCCATTCACTCTCCCATCTATAGTCACTTTACCCCCAGCTTTCTCAATCCTCAATCGTTCAGGATCATCCTCAGGTTTGTGATCAAAGGACAATTCAACAGCTGTTCCAGCACGAGATAGCACACAACGTGAATCTCCTGCATTTGCAACAAGGAGTCTTTTCCCCTTTTTGAGTAACACACAAGCTGTGCATCCACTGTCTGAGCCAGGCTTTAAAAAAAATGAAGAAGCAATATTAAAATGAACATTGCAGTTTGAGAACAAATGATAAAATTCATAAAACAAAAATTTCAATGTTACATATTATATATATATGAGACAGACTCCCTAAAAAGCCCCTCACCATACTCATAAAATACCTCAAAAGACTTCATATTACTTATAAATGTTCCACCTGAAGTCACACTCAGACTTTGCAAAACATAAGATTTTCAGGGTCATAAAACGGGTATATACCAGGGTTCCCAAAATTTTGTCAGGGAAAAAAATACATGACCAATTCCTGACCTTTTCCAGACCCTCCGTAACCTTCAAAATCAATTAAAAAAAACTTTCTTTTGATAAACATGAACCATTTCTTACTATCATTAAAGCATTAGGCAGCTGCTATTTGGGTGAACTTTCAAACGTTCTGCATATGTTCTGTTTTGTTACTTTGAATATAAAGGTGAAATGATTATTCCTTCTACTCGATTCTGGAAACTTATCAGTCACCCTCGTACTTTAATATATGAATTAAGTCACATTAAGTGATTAGAAATACAAATCCTCATAAAAACCTAAAAATCTTGAAAAATCAACAACTCCCCCTTTCAAAAATAAAAAATTATTATATAATGTATCGATAATTATTATGACAATCATAAGACTAAAGAGCCAAGAGCTGTCTTGTTATGGGAGATGGGCATAATCAATTTTTACCAATACATATACATATTAAAAGAAAGACGAAAAGTGATTCACAATGTTTCTACCTCTTCATTAGTCATATCCATTAGGGGTATATCTTGATCTATTTCTCCTTCTTCTTCCTCCTCCTCCTCGTCTTCTTCATCGCTAAAAAGAAATAATATCCAAGAATCTTGTAAAGATTATAGGCTTGTTGACTTGTCAAATGTAAAAATTATTGATTGTGTCTTGAGCTTGATGAGAATACCTGAATCAACATTAACATTTATATCTAAAAAATAATCTTTGGAAAATTATTTACTACATTGCACAAGAAATATTGTATATCTTACAACAATAATAAACTAAAAGTGCTCACTTCAGTTAGATTTAGATGTCATTTCTCATGTACATAGTTAAATTATTTCAAATTTTGAATCATTGTGGTATCTTTGAGAGACATTGCACTGTCCAATATTAGCTACCTTGAATCATCTTCCCACAAATCCTCTTCGTCTTCATCATCGCTAGAACTAGCAGCATCATCTGTACCTGCCATGTCAGATGTTGCCTTGATTTTACTTGCTCGCTGTCCACTCAGAGATGCAATACCAGATCCTCCAGCCTTTGACTGAAAGAAGATAAAAAAATATATATAAAAATCAAATTCCAAATCTTCCCTCCTCCTCGCCCAGGTAAACATTGATTTATCAAATAAAAATCTACGCTTGTGCTTCATCATCAAAAAACTATATGATGACAAATATTGGGTTTTATCACAAACCACATGGAGAAGCCCAACATCCAAATACCATTCTTTATTTGTAAAAATAATGAGGAATAATAACAATACCTTCCCAACAGTGGGCATCTCCATAACTCTCTCTATCGGTGCTACAATATAACTCTTAACAACACCAAATCTGGGCTATGAGATATCTCGTAACAAACTATGCAAATATATCTGTTACTGTCAATTTCTAAAGATAAGAAACTATAATTTGACTGTAAAAGAAAAAGAGCATATTTTCACTTTCAATAGTCTATTGATTGTATTTTGCACAGTTATAAAGTAAACAAGAGAGAATTTCTCTGCTACCCTTACCTGTTTCTTAAAAAGTTCTTGTAAAACACTATTAAATGTTTGCTAAAAATCGTTGTCTAACATTAGCAAATGTCTGTAATTCATGAAGTCATGGAAAATAAAAAGGTTAACTGATATGGGAGCCTAGATCTTGTTAGGTTCATATTCAGGCTGTTTGTCCCAGCAACCCCAGGATGGGCAGGTTACTCATGGGGTTGAATCTAAACAATGAAACCACAGTGGACAGTACTTGCATTTGAAATACAGTACTATTCGCCTTAGATCCCTCCTAACATCCTGTCCGCCTAACATCCCATCTTTTCCAGGATACCAAATTTTCTCTATCTAAATTACCCCTCAAAGATCCCATCCCAATCTGTGGCAGTCCGCCTAACATCCCACTTTAGTAGGCAGGTGAGGAAAATTTTGGCCACGACTGAGTGTTTGAATTTTACAATTTTAACAAAAAGTCGATAAATATCGCAAATCTTATTGAATGTTTTTGGCATTTGATAAAAACAAGCCATATGATGACCATACACTCATTAATAGGTCCGTACACTGGTCACAAGGAGACTAGGAGGCATCATCATGTCTGTCTAAACAAAAGCATATCGCTCATTGTGTCTCAGCCCATCTTCGTAAAGGTGTGAAATTGTGGCTTCCTTTATGTGATTGGCCAACAATCTCTCGGTGAAATTAATTTCTGACGTAATAACCACACAATGAACGCTTGTCATTCAAAGCATGATTTTAATTGGTTTACCGACTTACAGGTGATTGACAGGTTAAGATGTGAAGAAAGGCTATGCCTGTTGAGACCACCTCTCTCTTCCTTGCTTCTTCCCCTCTCTCCTACTCTTTACCTCTATAGCTTCTGGCTTTAGAGGTCATGTATCATTGATCATTGGAAGGAGAAGATGACACTGGTAGGTTTGTAAGTGAATTGGGAGGGGCGAGTCCGAAGTGTGAGTATAGTAAATGAAGACAGTGCGGGGAGATTCGTATTTAGGATGTAACAAGAGAGTTCTGTGTGTGTGTGCGTGTGAGAGAGAGAGAAAAGGAAAAAAACTATGAACAGGAGGGTTAGTGCCTTTTAAGCCACTCATTCTGGCCTACATGGTTTTGATTACATCCCCATTCCCAAGAAGCACACAGTCATCTGAACCCCCTTTTACCCCCCAAAGAAAATCTTAAACAAATAAAAGAAGGCCTATGTGCAAAATATTGCTTTAAAAAATGTATTCCTTAGGGATTGTTGAGTTTGAGTAGCCTGAATGATACTATAATATAATAGCTAATAAAAGGTCAAACTATAGTATACATAGATATACTTGGATTATTTCCCCTGCAGTTTGCCTAACATCCCACTTTTTCTGCGAACAGTACTGTATAATCAGAGGTATCAGAAATCATGCCATTCTCAACTACACAACAATTTTTCTGAGCAAATTCTTGAAAATAAAATTAAATGTAAAGTTTTTCACAATGTGACAGTCCCTGCCGCTTTGTGTCACAGGGTTCATTCCGGTGTTTGGTCGTGGCGCTATCTGAAGCACGACGTTATCCATTTCAATGTAATAATGTGAGTCTAACCGTGACTGATTAGACCCCCCTCCACCCCATTTATATCTCTCTCCTTGAATGAAAATAGTGCCATCTTAAAACTCCTCATTGTACCAATTTTGGGCGGTCACCACGTTCTTTGCTTCTTGCCAGTCGTGCATTGTGAACTTAGTTTTTCCCACCCACCCCCTCCCCATTATTCATGCCCTACACCATTTTAGACCAGCAAGACAAATTTTCACTATAAAAATTTGTTTCTCGAGAAACTGCTCCGGACGAAAAATCTGACTAAGAATTAAGCCTTCCTGAAGTGAATTGATGAGTGATTATAGTCTCATGAAAAAAGTATTTGCCAATTATATTAAAGCATGTTTATCAAGTCATGTTATCTATTTATGTACCAGCCATTAGTGAGCGCAAATGCTTGCATCCAGGGGATGCATTGCCGTAAACATTTCCTGCAAACTAAAGTCTGAACAAAATTTATATGATGATCGGCCTACATGGTTTTGATTACATCCCCATTCCCAAGAAGCACACAGTCATCTGAACCCCCTTTTACCCCCCAAAGAA
>JASKDV010065710.1:0-15451 GCA_032466395.1 Aegires albopunctatus | reverse complement strand
CCTAGATTTCTAGATCAAGATCTGGATATATTTCTCGATCTCTTATTATTTTCCACGGACTCCTCTTCTCCTTAACACATTGTTTTATTTCAAACATTATCAAAGGTCAAAATCAATATTTTGAGGTAAGTTGATTTCTTGATTTTTATAGAGAGACTTATTTAGCTGACCTATTTCCGGTCGTAGACCGGGGCTATCCAGCTAATACTGTATATTTTCATAGCTTTCTAAATGAGTGGTAAATCTTATTTAGTAAAATGGCTTGGCCTAATCGACACCTCGACCAAGTCGATAAGCAACTGGAGAGCAACTGAGTTTCTTTCAGTATCAGTTAGTATAATCTCCTTTACAATTTTTTCAAACATTTTCATAACAAGGTACGAGTCTATAATCATTTAGTTGATTAGGTTTGTTATTATAAGGGACCGTGATCACGGTAGCGGCTTACCATTAATCAGGAACTGAAGATAAATGATATATTTAAAAGAGCTTGACAAAGGTAATGAAAAACGTCACTCAGCTGCTTAGCACAATGTCTTAATGTTTTTCACAGATATTATCTGAACAGTAAATGAAATGTCTCGAACAAGATTTATAATGTAGAATTTATATCTTTTGTCTACAACAATTGCAAAATGAATCTCAATCAATAAAATTTTAAAGATCTTACGTCAGTGATGTTAGAGACTCATTGGTAGATTTGAATTAACTTAAGGTAGGCTAGGCTTTGTCAAGTCCCCTTGCGCGTCTGTCGTTTGGTTTGAGCTTGACCTCGCGAAATTATATGAAGTTGTACCATAGACATTGACAAAATCTCACATGTGACATATAGAGTTTTATTTCACCGGAAGTCTAATGCTAAAATGTTCAATGTATGTGATAAATTGCTATGTAATCTGATATAGTGTACCGTCACTATGTGTTCTCGACTGCTGCCTGGTTTGAAATGGAAACAAACTTATTGTGCTGGTATAAGATTTTATCATCTACTTATTCTGCATCTGCTAAGTACTTATGTATAAGGAGCTATTATCTCAAAGTGAAGTGGGTAGACCCTTGATTTACTATGTAGAAAGAATACCTTTCATAAAACTTGGCATAACACAATATAAGTGTTGCACTTGTGTAATGTTATTTCAATCAATTATTTACGAACAGGATTATTTTTCATTCCAATACTTTGTAGGATGTGATTATTGTTGTATTTTTGATAACCTAACCTAGCACCGCTTGCTATTAAACTATGTATGATACAATGTTTCGGGATATGTGTTTAGTTTAGCGTAAATTCAAGGAAACAATAATTACTTCTTACTATGGCCTCTTCAACACATATGTCAAACATTCATTGGTTTTTTCCGATTCTCACTTTAGTGAGTTGTACCAGCACTATAGATTATTGTCAGCAAATCGAGAGTTCATTATGTAGTTCTTCACTCCTTTACAATTGGACTATTTTACCAAATGTATTAGGTCATGAACATCAAGAAAATGCCCTTCTTGCCTTAAATGAGTTTATACCATTGGTCGATTCAAAATGCAGTCAGCATCTTCGACTCTTTTTATGTTCGTTGTATTTTCCAGTATGTGTTGGTTTGTATAAGCCTATTCGGCCTTGCCGATCTCTTTGCCAGAAAGCAAAAAACCCATGTAAAAGAGAGCTACGAAGGTTAAATCTTGAATGGCCGAATGAGTTCCAGTGCAATGAATTCCCTGTGACTGGCCTATGCATAAGCGACGAAGCAAAAACTTTATCTGAATGGGATTTTAAGCCAGAGAGCACATCCACTGTGGCTGATAATGCAGTACATAGGGAAGGTTCATTTTTAGATGGTCCTCTCCTTGATAAAAATAGATGTGAAAAGGTTAGCCTCCCAATGTGTAGCTCTGGTTTACCTTATAACGAAACTCATTACCCTAATCTGATTGGTCATACTGCACAGGAAATGGCTTGGCAAAATATGATTTCTTATGAGTTTTTGGTAGAGAGTGGATGTAGTCCGTATTTACGATTTTTTCTATGTGTCATCCATGCTCCCGCATGCACATACTCAAAAGAACCAATTCCACCATGTAGATCACTTTGTCGAAAAGTCAAAAGCGATTGCAGAAAGGTGATTATAGATCTTGGAATACTGTGGCCTAAAAGCTGGTCGTGTAAAAGATATCCCTCTTCAGGTTTTTGTATCGGGGAATATGATAATAATGTTGATTGGTTTTGGCGACGAAGAGTTGTTTCAGCAACCGAAAAGAGAAGATTGGAAATGAAACTCAAGCAATCTACAATTACTCCAAGGTATATCGAAAGTGCCACCGTTAAAACTGCAGGTGACGAAATATCAAATCAATTTGGAACGAAAATGCCAAGAGACCTAATTCATGGCGATAATAAAAGAGATGGGGTGTCTCCTACTGGACTATTGAATAGGGAGGAAAACATTTCAATATCTTCAGTTGGGTTTGATGCTGCTAGTCGACATAAGTATGAGACTCCATCTCCAACTGCAAGCCTGGCTAGCAATATTGAAGTCTTCAGAACCGAAGTTCCAATTATGACTCTAGGCAATTGTGAAAATGTCCGAGTCTCCATGTGTAGACATTCCGGTGTTCCATATAATTGGACCGCATTTCCAAATTCATTTGGTCACAACAATCAAAATGAGGCTGGACAAGGATTATATCAATTTAAAGATTTGTTAGAAAGCAAGCAAAGTTTAAATTTAAGACTATTTATGTGCAGTGTGTACATTCCAGTTTGTACAGTATTCTCGGTCCCAATGCCACCGTGTCAATCGTTGTGTGAGAAAGCCAGAGAATACTTCGAACGTGTGACTACAGATAATTGGCCCTCTGAAATGCAATGTTACCAATATCCTCTCTTCGGCTTGTGTTATTCAGAGGTTGATGTTGAAGAAGACTTCTTAACTACAAACATCGCCACTAGTGTTTCAAAGACAACACACATAGCATCATCTCTGCCAACATCAACATCAGTTGCCACATTTGAAATAGAAAGCGGATGTCAGACTATAAGAATACCACTCTGTAAAGAGGGAATTGAGTACAACAGGACTCAATTTCCAAATTTGTTTGGTCACGAAAATCAAAATATTGCAACAAAGGAAATGAAACAGTTCGAAAAGCTCATCGAAAGTGGGTGCAGCAAAAATTTGCGATTTTTTCTATGTTCAGCATACGCACCAATCTGTACAATTTTCGGAGAGCCTTTTCCACCCTGTCGGGGGCTTTGCGAATCCACCTTAGAGAGCTGTTCAGACAGTTTGAGTACACTTAGAATCACATTACCTAGCACGTTAGAGTGTCAAAATTTCCCGATTACTGGATTATGCGTTGGTATTCCTGAGAATGAAGAACTTGAGACCAAAGAGCCAGACAAAACCTCACTGACAACAACCACAATAAAGACTACTTCAGCTTCGTCCAATGGATGTCAAGATGTTACAATACCTTTTTGCATGCAGGACATCGAATACAATCAGACCCAGTTCCCTAACATATTGGGTCATGCTAATCAAAACATTGCAGCACAAGAGATGACGCAATATAAGGCTCTTATCGAAAGCGGATGTAGTACATACTTGCGATTTTTCATTTGTTCACTTTATACACCAGTTTGTACCATATTAGGAGAACCAATACCGCCTTGTCAGGGACTTTGTGTATCAGTACTAAATGAATGTTCAAACGCTTTAATTGAACTTCAGATGGCAAGGCCTAGCTTTATGGAATGTAGTAATTTCCCAGCAACAGGATTATGTGTTGGGGAGAGGGCATTAGAAGAAGAGAGGAGAGAGCTGGGCCCGTCAACAATTGTAAGCACCACAAAACAAGTGACGACATATACTGCAACCAACGTATGCCAAGATATTACAATGCCCATTTGTACACACGGTATTGCATACAACCAGACCCTGCTTCCGAATATACTGGGTCATACAAACCAAATAATTGCTGCAGAAGAAATGAAACAATATATCGAACTTATTGAAAGCGGGTGCAGTAGGAACCTGAGACATTATTTGTGTGCACTATATGCACCAGTTTGTACAGTTCTAGAAGAACCAATTCCACCATGTAAAGGACTTTGTGATTTAGTTCTAGAAGAATGTTCAGTCCAGTTGGTGAGTATTCAGCCGTCACAACCAAAGATTTTAGAATGCACTGGTTTTCCTGAAGCGGGGCTTTGCATTGACATTTTGCAAGTGGAGGATAGTGGAATAGAAAAGAAGGCGATAGACGAAGTAACAACGATAAGAATCCCACAACAGCCAAGTCCAGCCGCTGCCAATGAATGTCAAGACATTGTAATGCCTTTATGTAGACAGGGAATTGACTACAATCAGACCCAGTTTCCTAATATGCTGGGTCATTCAAACCAAATAATTGCAGAACTTGATATGGCACGATATGAAGAGCTTATTAAAAGTGGATGCAGTAGGGAAATGAATTTTTTTCTGTGCTCAGTATATGCACCAGTTTGTACACTTTTAGAAGTACCAATTCCACCATGTAGGGCTGTTTGTGAATCAGCAATGGTTGCATGTAGAAACACATTATCTAGTCTTCGGCTATCACTTCCAGACAGTATAAAATGTCAAAGATTTCCAGTTACTGGACTGTGTGTCCATCATCACCAAAATGCCGTCGGCGAAGGAAAAGATTTAAATAATAGAACTGCTTTGCCATCTGCAACTGTAGAAATCACAACGCCTCTAAAGCATGGCAATGATCAGTGCCAGGAAACGACCTTTGATTATTGTAAAAGTGATCTCTCGTACAGGCTTACGAAGTATCCAAATATACTTGGACATGTCAACCAAGATGAGGCAATGCAGGCTTTCTCTAAATTTGAGGCATTAATTAACAGCAAATGTGAAGAAGATTTGAAACCATTTTTGTGCCAATTATTTGCTCCTATGTGTATTTTAGGATCACAGCCTTTACCGCCATGCCAATCGCTTTGTCATCAAACTTTAAAGGCATGCAGGCGTTCTATAAGGAAGAGTGGATTCGTTTGGCCACAGGATCTCCAATGCGACAATTTTCCTGTATCCGGTTTGTGTGTTGGCAAGAATAGTGAAAAAGGAAAGAATCAAGGTCTAGGAGTAGAGAGGCAGATTAATAATCTGCATGGTCAAGATTGTGTCGCTGTGCATCATCCTATTTGCAAAAAAAGCATTCCTTACAACATGTCACGTTTTCCAAATCTTTTCAAACATGAAAATAGTGATATAGCATCAACAAACTTTGCGGTTTTTCGGCCACTTTTTGAAACGGAATGTAGTCAACACCTTGGAATTCTTCTTTGTGCGGCACATTTCCCCATGTGCAGTAGTTCATTGAATCCCATTCCACCATGCCGTTCTCTGTGTCGGACCGTCAAAAATTCGTGTCGCAATGCCTTGAAAGTAAATGGAATACGCTGGCCTAAGGAACTAAGGTGTCGGAAATTTCCGGTGTCAGGATTGTGCATAGGAGAAATAGAAGACATTGTCACTAAGAAAATCAAATGGGCTGAGAACATTGAGAATGGTGTCACACCTGTTACGAATGAACATGGCTCAAAGATCAAACAATGTCAAATCATGACCAGTTCGATCTGCAGTATCTCTCTACCGTACAATATGACCACATTTCCAAATACAATGGGCCTCAAGAATCAAGATGAAGCCGAACTAATGGTACAAACATATGTTCCACTCATGCAAAAAGAATGTAGCAAGCAATTCAAGATATTCCTGTGTAGCTCCTATTTTCCAAAATGTGGTGATCAATCTAATCATATTATGCTTCCATGTAAATCACTGTGTGAGAGAGTAAAAATGGAATGCAAAGATACTCTTCATGAATATGGCTTTGGATGGCCCGAGGAGCTAGATTGTGCTCAATTCTTAGAGTCAGGTGCATGCATAAATGGAATTGTAGAGGGTGAAATGCCAAGAAATGTCTCCACATCAGTGCCTGTGGGAGAAGAAGGGGGATCTCAAATGAATAATATAGATGTGAACGCTAATGACAAGACATGTGAGAGTATTGCGCTTACTATGTGTAATGAATCTCTACACTACAATACGACATCGTTTCCCAATTTATTTCGCCATGAAACTATAGAGGAAGCCAGCCTCCAAATACACCAGTACGATCAAATATATGAAAACAAATGTAGCAGATATCTTAAGTTATTCATGTGTGCTGTGCATTTTCCCCCTTGCACAAACTCATCAGATGAATTAATTGTCCCGTGTCGTTCGATGTGTGAAGAAGTAAAAATGAAGTGTGAAAGTAGAATGAATGAATCCGGATTTAATTGGCCTTCATCACTTTCATGTTACAATTTTCCGATCTCTGGAACATGTATCAAAGATGAGAAAACAAATATGTTATCAAAAGGAGCTGAAAATAATAACGTCACAGTATATGATAGATCTAGGACTAATTTAACACATAACACAGCTATTAAAAATAGGTGTGAAAAAATAGAAATACCCTTATGTAGCCACAACCTACCGTACAATATGACATTATTTCCCAATTCCTTGAATCATGACACACAGGAAGCCGCTGGTTTAGATGCACAGAAGTTCTTTCCTTTAGTCAAATTCAAATGTAGCAAATATATAAAGCTTTTCTTATGTATCGTATACACCCCACCATGTCAATCGGATACATCAATTATCCCATGTAGATCATTGTGTGACAATGCGATGCTTGGCTGTGAAAGTCTTTTGAATCGATTCGGATTTGATTGGCCCTCCTCTCTACAATGTAGTAATTTTCCAGAATCTGAGTCATGCATAAAGGACGAAGAGCATGTAATATTTACAGGAGATACAAGAAAAAATACTAAAGAGGGTCATGCCGTTTCCGGTGCCGAGCCAACAGAGAGCACTATCTTTGAAAGGAAATGCGAGAAAATAACGATTCCTATGTGTCAAAATGGTCTCTCATATGATTTGACTTCATACCCTAATTCATTTAAACACGAAAGTCAAGAAGATGCAGCTCTTGAATTACATCAGTTTTATCCTTTTGTGAAGATTCATTGCAGTAGGCATCTCAAGCCTTTCCTTTGTAATGTTTATGCACCACCCTGCGATAACTCATCGTTAAGTGCCAAGCTTCCATGTCGATCATTTTGCAGTAAAGCTAAAGAAGATTGTGCAAGAATAATGAACAAATGGGGATTTTCGTGGCCAGCCTCATTATCTTGCGCTCGTTTCCCAGAGTCTGAATCTTGCATTAAAGAAACACTGATTTTAACTGATAATGAGAAAGAAAAGAAGGAAGGTGTCCCTCGAAGAACCACTGAAGTTAATGTGAGAAATTTTACCCAGCCCCATCGTAATTGCCAGGCGATAACAGCATCACTTTGTCGAAACGACCTCCCGTACAATATGACATTCTTTCCTAATTCATTACAGCATGATAATGAAGAAGATGCTGGGCGAGATGTGCAACGATTCTATCCACTAATAAAAGTCAAATGTAGTAAATACCTAAAGCTTTTTCTATGTACCTTGTACTTTCCTCCTTGTGTTTCTGATTCATCAGGTATCCCATGTAGATCACTGTGTGAAAGGGCGTTAAAAGATTGCCAAAATATTATGAATACATTTCGCTTTGAATGGCCTTCTAATATGCAGTGTCATAAATTTCCTGAATCTGAATCATGTATTGAAGACGAGAATGCCGTGATGTTTTCCAGAAAAGATGAGACAATCGATAGTACAAAGCGTGATAAAATGGAAGTCAACTCTATTAATAATGGAACGATGAAAGAAAAATGTGAAGATATTACTATACCTTCATGCCAGGATGATCTAATATACAACATGACATCATATCCAAATTCATTAGAACACATAAATCAATTCGAGGCTGCTCTAGAACTGCACAAGCTATCTCGTCTGACAAAAACACAATGCAGCAAATATCTTAAGCCTTTCCTTTGCAGTTTGTACGCCCCTCCTTGTGGAAAAGTCTACAGATCACCAGCTCTTCCATGTCGATCTTTTTGTGAAAAGGCACTTGATGGCTGCGAAAACGTTATTAAAACAACCGGTGTGAAATGGCCCTCTTCTTTGAAATGCAAAAAATTCCCAGCATCCGATTCGTGTTTGGGTGAAAATAAAATTGTAAAAGATGCTATCTTAAAATCTTGGAGAGAGGACCGCGGACGACTTGGAAAGCATGATAACTGTGAACCTTTAACAATACCAGCTTGCATGGCTATAATGCCCTATAATTTTACAACATTTTCATTGACATTGGGTGTTGCCACTCAGGAGGATGCTCAATTGAAAATGGATACGTTTACCCCATTGTTAAAAACAAATTGCAGTAAATATTTAAAGCATTTCTTGTGTACAACATTAGCCCCACCTTGTCCAAAAAACATTTCGTTACCTATTCAGCCATGTCGCTCTCTTTGTGAGAATGTAAAAGATGGTTGTGTTGATGCGCTCAATAAATTAGGATATTCCTGGCCTCATTATCTGAAGTGCACGAATTTTCCGGAATCTAAGCATTGTCTGAAAGAAGATTTTATTATCAATAAAGAAGATAAGGAAGTTTTATCTATATCTAACAAATGTAAACGAAAGCCTTCATTAGGAGGAAACGCCTTGTATGTGAATCCATATCATAAGAAATGCCAGGCAATTGACAGCAAGATTTGTAATACTGATATTCCATACAACATCACTTTCTTTCCTAATAATTTGGGATACCCTTCTCAATCTATGGCCGAAACTGAAATCCAATTGCTTTCTCCAATGATAAATATAGCTTGCAGCAAATTCACGAAACTATTTCTATGTGCAGTATTCTTTCCACCCTGCACCAGAAAATCTGATCATGTCTTACCTTGTCAATCATTGTGTCAAGTGGTAAAAGATGATTGTATGACACATTTGACTAACTACGGCTATGAATGGCCTGCATGTCTGGAATGTAGTCGATTTCCAGTGAAACGATGCTTGGATGAAAATACAACGCTCATAATCGAAACATCAAATACTTTAGAGGAAACGAAAGGCTGTAAAACGTGTGAGGATATAAAAATTAGTAAGTGCAGGAAAGCATTACCATACAACATGACCACTTTCCCGAATATAATGGGCTTTGAAAATCAGACAAGTGCCATGTCAAATTTAGAACGACTTCTTCCACTCATGAAATATGGATGTAGCAAACATATGAATCTTTTCCTCTGCAGTACCCATTTTCCATCGTGTGGTGATAATGACAATTCCTTTATTCTACCCTGTCGCTCTTTATGTCAAAGGGTTCATGATGATTGCAGAAGAGCTATGGAAAAATTCGGATTTGTCTGGCCTGAAGGTTTGGAATGTTATCAATTTCCAGAATCAGGTTTGTGTATAAGAAACAGTGGCAAAGTAAACAGTCCAGGAATAATAACAAACATTGAATCCACAACCGATGAAGTAATGAAGAAATCTACTCTGGATGGAAGAAAAGAAATCACGATGACTACAGCATTACCAATTTTAAGCTATGAAGCTTTACATAATCAGACATGTGAAAGTATAAGAATACCTTTTTGTAAGGGCGAGCTTCCATATAATGTGACCACTTTTCCAAATTGGTTTGGCCATACCAGTCAAGAAAAAGCAGCTGTGGATTTCCACCTCTTTTATCCCCTAATACAGGTAGAGTGCAGTGATTTGTTAAGAATGTTTCTTTGCAGCTCTCACATTCCAATGTGCATAAGCTCCTCAGGCACGACTGTTCCGCCGTGCCGATCTGTTTGCGAAAAGGCGAGAGATAGTTGTTCTGCAATTATGAAAAACTTTGGCGGTTCTTGGCCAGACAGGTTACAATGTGACCTTTTTCCTGAATTTGAACCGTGCGTTAGTCCTGCTATGATGGAAGAAAAATCGGAAGAAATTATTGAAGATGAGGAACCAAAAGAAGCGGATTTGACTCGTGAGAGCTGCAGAGCAATAACAATTCCTTTTTGCATTGGTGAACTGCCATATGACAGGACAGCTTTCCCAAACGCACTTGGCCACGAAACTCCAGAGCGAGCAGCAAGCGAACTCCATCCGTTTTACCCATTAGTCCAAGAGGAATGTAGTAAACATCTTAGACTATTCTTATGCAGTGCTTTGATTCCACCGTGTGAAAATATGACCATTTCATTGCCTTGCAAATCGTTATGTGTGTCTGCTAGAAATAACTGTCGTTATTATATGAATACTTATGGATTCAGATGGTCTGAAACACTTCAATGCGATCAGTTTCCTGAAAATGATGTCTGCTTACGTGTCCCAGGTATGACATTGCCAGAGAGTGAAAAAGAGGAGGGAGAACAGGGAGAACACCAGGAAGGAGTTGAGAAATCTGAAAAGACGGAAGAAACCCCTGGAACAGTAGAACCTGTTGTGCCTCAACATCAATGCCAAGCCCTAACAACCTACCAATGTCTAAGAGATGTTCCATACAATATGACATATTTTCCAAATGAATTAGGTGGAGTGGAAACGCAAAAAGAAGCCACTAAAAAGTTGCGCAAATTTTACCCTTTGATAAAATCCCGATGCAGTAAAAACTTGCGATTATTATTGTGCTCTGTTTATGCGCCAAAATGCACGAATGGCAGATATATACCTCCATGTAGATCCCTATGTCGAAGAACTCGTAAAGAATGTCGCATTGCAATAAAACAATTTGGAGTCAAATGGCCTGGCGTACTACAATGTAAAAATTTCTCTGATGAAAAGCCATGTTTGAACTAAAGGTATGTCTGATTCAACTCCATTCATCATTATCGCCATTGTTGTCTTCTTCATCTTTGGCAAAAACTGACAAACTCATTCAAGTTTAGTATTATCAGAGATAAAGTATAACCAATTACTTAGTGCGACTAAATTATTCTTAGTATTCATAGTCATACAATGACTAACGTGTGACATAATTATGACTCTGGACAGTATTTTTAGAAGAAGGGATGGAAGGTAGCGGTAATGGGGGTTGCTTAGCTTTTTACTGAGATATCTAAATCTGGATCTTTTAAAAGGATTCCGTTTGAATTTCTTAATTAATTTATTGATTCATAGATTTAACAATGTTATTTCTACAGTATTCATTTGATTGCCTTTGAAGAAATTGGCTCATGCCTTTGGACTCTTCTCAAATATCTATAATCATGATATCATTGTCGATTGACAAGATCTCGGCTCAGTGCCTTTTTAATGTTTGCCTCTTTTCAACAAAGTGTATATGAATGAGTGTGTGCATTTTGTCTGTCTGTCTGTGTGTGTGTGTGTGTGTGAGAGAGAGAGAGAGATAGTGTGTGTGTGTGTGTGTGTGCGTGCGTGCGTGCGTGCGTGTGTGTTTGTGTGTGTGTGTGTAGCTAAAGTGTCTAATTGTGCTTTTCCAACAATAATCTGTCATTCTCCATATTGATAAGAATCAATCATTTTGATTTACAGATTTGCGGCATTTTCTACGAGTTATCAGTTCAGGACACGTGACCAGCTCTTGACGAGAATCGTATTCTGCTGATGATTTTTTTTTTAAAGAAATAGAGAATAGTAGCTTTATGTCCCCTTGACACCGTATAAATTTAAACAGATAAAAAGTTGCCTTGTCAACAATAGGATATGTTGAGTTCTCCAAGTGCCAGAAATATTGCTTTATATTTCACGACTGATAACCCATGCATTTATGTTGATCGAAAATATTTCAGAATGAAGTCTAGCAATTCAAATCAAGTTTCCTAATAAGATTTATGTCCCCTAATAATTATGCCATGCAGTTTTTCAATCAAATTATGAAATCTTTATCTTGTATATTGCTACATGTGATTTTATAAACTAAATGTCGCCTGTTTCTTCGAAAGGGAACATAATATTATATTGATTTTGAGGGGTTTTAGATATATTCGTATTATACGGCTGAACTTAAATATGATAACACATTCGTGTAGATTGGACTTTTCTTAAGAAGATATTGGGGTATCATTGGGATTGGTCGGAAAAACACGTTTTAAGAGTAGGACGATCAATAAATACATGTATAAATAGTCGTTTTCACCGGTCGCGAGGATGGGCGGATAAACAAATACTAAATAACAGTACAGTTGCTTCTATTCTTTGAACTGTATAAAATTTTGCTTACACATAAAATGGGAATATATTTAACTCTTGATAAAAACGTCAGCTCTATCTCTTTCACATAAACAAAGTCATAGATCACCTTTACTTTCGTCAAGCAAGATAACTATTTCACGTCGGGCTCAACCAAGTAGATGTACTTTGATTTAGCTTCCCTTTAGGTCCCCTGTTCGACTCAAAGGTGTATCTACAAGAAAACAAATGGCTATTCAAGACCCGTCCATTCATGAATGATAATTATGACGGTACTGCCTTATACAATGAAGGTTCACTCCTTATTGAAAACCCTAGGGCAATTTAAATTCTTCAATCTAATTCCATGTCCATTCATTCATGTCAATCTCGTGGCTAGATCGTCGACGGGAAACGCATGACTTTGGTTGATAAGAAAAGGGAAGAAGCTTACCTCTCTTTTAAGTGTAGCTCAGCTTGGATCTTAACTTCAATCTCAAATTTGGCTCTAATGTTATCGAAAATTGGGATTTTCCTAATTTATTTTGATGAAACAGGGGTCAAAGAATTTTTTTTTCTCTTACTATTAAAGATGTTTATTTCAACTATAACTTAATTTATCAAATATTAAGATTTGATCGTTGGGAGACAGCCTTAATTCAAGATTTGGATTAAACTATGTTATTTTTATCTTTAAACCGCTTTGGCTGAAAATGACACGCGCAATTTATGTTCATGTTCGGAGAAATAGGTCAGAATTGCCAAAGGACTAGGTTGAGATTTAATTATTTTTTTCCCTGGTGTAATATTATTTCAAACGAATGTCTTTTTTCAATGGAGTCTTCACAATTGCATATTATATCCACCTTTACTTTACCTACAATCGATGAATTTTGCAATATTTAATTTATTATGCGTAACTATAACGATCTCTAACGATTCTCTTAGCACGGGAGTCAAATGTTTCATTCACTAACATAAAATAGAATCCAATTAATATTATATTAATATGAGCAACTGTTCATTAAACATGTTTATGCTTATTTATTGGATGATTAGTTATCTTATTAGAAATATGGATGTTACATAAGTACATATCTAGAATCGAGTTGATATCATCAGTACATATGTATCATCATCACCGTTCTATTATCATTTTGTGAAGTACTCTTGTAAGATAAATTGTTTCTTTGTTGATTCAATTTTATTTATCAAATCTTATATGTAATAAGAGTTTTTGTCTTAATGAATAATAAACAATATATCAGCAGAAGTTATGAGAAATGGTGTGAAGCGCATCTATGAATATAGCCTGGAATTATATGTCCACCGAATGTAACTTGGGCTTTTTACCTTTTTGACATTGCAAGGCAATACATGTATTTCTTCAGGCCCAATATTTAAAAAACAACAACAACCAACAAACAAACGAAAAGAAAAAAAAGTTCACCCCACATCCTTCCCTCCCGGAAAAAGAAAAGGAAAAGAGACCCCCTTCCATAAACCAAAAAAAAATAATTAATAATAATATGGAAGAAGGCAGAACCGATAACGTATCTCCCGCAAATTCTACCTAGTCAAAGAGGATTAACTGACCTCGAAATAATAGCTTTCTTATATTTAATTGTTGAAACATATTCATTATACACCTTTTGACATACAACTAAAAGTTTGCAAAATCTGAGAAGTAGAACATTATTTAATTTTGATTTAAAAACTCTTAAATTAAGTAAATCTTTGACTTTCGTCGGCAGGTCATATCTAATGTGACTTGACCTACTGGCGCAACGTTTTAAGCTATATTTCGCTTCACATCTCGCCTGCCTGCAGTGTGTTGTGTTTACAGCAAGAATAGCCTATGGAGCACCATTTGGGCTAAATTTTATCAAACGTGATGTCTCTATTTCTCAAAGGATTTTTTCATATCACTTGATTATGTATCAGTCATTTATGCTGAAAACTAATATTATGTGTTTGAAGTTTATACTTTTATTAATGCGATGAACGTTTTTGTAATGTTTAATTTTTTATTTTATTATGCATAGCAAATGAATTATCATAGTAAACAATCAAGCTCACTGTAACCGTTTTCAGCTTTTAACATAAAAATAATGGTTTTATTTCGAAGACATATATATATATATAGTTTTACTAGAGAGACTAAATGATGTTATTGTCTATAACAATGCTCATACCAAAAGCATCATTAAAAAAATCACTTCATCATTAGCAAAAGTAAATTTATTACGAGGAAGAAAAGATCTGGCTTTCTCAACATCGTTGCTCCTATAGGACATACCATAATGGATGAATGTCTTTTTCATCATAAAATTCCATAATCATAATTTAATATAAAATATGAAGTAAATTTGAGCATTCTGCACATTCCGATGTTTCCTCCTCTATGAAACCGTAGCAATGATAATGATTTACAAAAAGGCTATAAGTAAGTTAAGATTATACTCATGCTAATATTAAACACTTTTGTCTGGACCAGGGAGGCAACATCGGCGCTTTTAAAAATTCTAACGAAATTACAGATGTGAACAGATTAGACCCAAGTTGGTTTTAGGCTACAGTTTTATTTCGATAAACCTACGGATTGAATTTACAAAATTTTCTTTCTTTTTCTTTCGAACCAAAGGAACAGCCATTTCTAAAAGTTTTTACCTAGGCTATTCCTTTTAATACCGTCTAGTGGTGACTTGTTATTTTCGCACAATTTTCGCGAATGCGCACCACATGGATATTATTATTAGATAGAGATATATCTAGTCCATAGACAGTATACAACCAAATATTACAAATAATACAAATTATATATTTTTTTTTTAATGAGCTTCAAACGTGGTCAAAATAAGCCATATCTAAAACGAACCAAATCATGATGCCACTGAAATTAATATTGTTATTGTGACCTTTCATGACATGACCTTTAAGCCCTGAAAGATCATCTTCCACACCACTTATTTTGGTAAACTTTTACTTTGTCATACTTGACAAAGTTTTATATCATCATTTGCGGCAAAACGTTAGAAAGCAATTAGCTTGAGATGGAGCTCTTTTTTTTTATTGTTTCCACGTGAGCAGGTGTGTTCCACTAGGCTATACGTTTGTATGTTGTTGGCATCGCAGCACCACATGCTTTTTGTGGTTGTGTTCTTTCTCTCGATTACAGCGTGGATTGTGTTTAGCCCGTGGATCTGCAGCATGTCTCAATCTAAACTGTATGCTTATCCTAATCCCAGTCTGTCGCAATCTAATCTCGTTCCTTAGAGGATCTGGCAGGGTAAGTGCCCATTCTAGCTGTGTTAGAGACCGCCCCAGACTGCAGCATA
>JASKDV010065599.1:0-15453 GCA_032466395.1 Aegires albopunctatus | reverse complement strand
CGGGTCAAAGTCGGGGCCCGACGCGCTACTCACAAGGAACTTAAACGCACGATTTATAGAAGAAATTCTCCGCCGTGCAGGGTGATGATAGGTAAAGGTCGGCTCAAAATGGCCATTTTCTCAGTTTATAATTTTTAATATCTACCATCATGAGAAAACCATAGCTCAAAAACTTATAGAGATATTGGCTTCAAATATAAAGTAGAATGTTCAGAAAAGATAGTCCTTTAAAATGAAGTAAGAAAACTCAGTACTCTGTATTGGTACAAATTTGGGTATTCCTGGAGCACCACATATATGGTTTATGTGAAGGAAATGGCTATCATAATGAACAAATATTAAAGCTGATATTTTTCTTCAATTTAATGCATTGTTTGATTATACTGTATACTCTTTGTTACAGGAATTGTCGCTGTTCTTTTCTGTGGTATCACCCAAGCTCATTATACATATAACAATTTATCAGAGGAATCAAAATTATGGACTAAACAGGTACATCAGTGTCTTTTTGATGTCTTTTAATATAAAATTTACTTCTTCGACTAAGCTGAAGTCATTATTTACATTCTGTGAACATACCTTTCTTTTTTTTTTTTCAATAGTCTTTTGGTTTAGGTACGACTTGAATTTTGTGTACAAATTTGTACATTTCATCTCAAGATCTAGGCTGTGAAATGTTATTTTTTTTATTGTTTATATTGTTTCTTATTTTTTTATTTATTTATTTTTTTTTTAATCCACAGGTGTTTGCCTTGATGAATTTCCTTGCTGAGAACTTTGTTTTCCTGTATATTGGGGTTTCAGTGTTTACTTTTGAACCACATAAGTGGCATGCCCCATTTATCTTTGCAGCCTTTGTATCCTTCATGACTTTTATTCTACAAAACTATGAAATTTAAGGGTTTTTTTTCATCAAAAGTTTATATTAATCGCATCAAGTTATGACTTAAACTTTATTGAAATATCCTCAGATATTGTCCGATATTGTTAACATTTTAAAAAGCGTCAAAATGATAAACCTAAAGTCTTCTTCTTATGGTAGTGTTGTTGATTTTTATTTATTTATCATTTTATAGCTAATTCCTCAAACTTAATTTTCTTTTTTGGTAACTCATTTAGTCACGATATCCTGATGTTTTATGGAGCAGGAAGTTTTTCTTAACCATATCCTTTCAAGCTGGCAGTGATTGTAGCCCGATTTTTCAACATTTATCCTCTCACATTCCTGCTCAATTTGGGAAGGAGTAATAAGATAAGAGCCAATTTTCAACACATGATGATGTTCTCTGGTTAGTATGATATATTTCATTTGGTTTGAAGTTAAAGCATTGGCATTTACCATTTCAAGCTCTCATGTTATTTTATTTCTTCTAACTGGACATATGACTCTTGCACCTTAAAATTAAGCCTTGGCTCGACATGAGAATCAGTTGAGCAAGATTTAGACTCAATAAGGTGGTAAATCGATTTTTTTTTTTTAGTTTCAATGAAAGAGAAAGCGTTACAAAAAACTCCAGCAAGAAGAAAATTACTGCTTTGCCAACTTCTTGGGTCAGAAACCAAAATTTACTTAAATGCCTATTTTTATCATTATCATCATCATTATTATTATTGTTATTATTATTATAAGTATTATCATCATTTTTGTTGCACGCTATGTAGGTCTGAGGGGTGCCATTGCCTTTGCCCTGGCCATTCGAGACACCGAATCAGAAGGGAGGCAACTCATGGCATCAGCCACTATGATTATTGTCCTTGCTACTGTCATTCTTTGTGGTGGTTTTACGACACCAATGTTACAATGGCTACAAATCAGGTTTGTGTCAAGAGGTTTATTTAATAGTTTCTATTTTTTCTTCACCACGTTGAATCATTTTTTTAAAGTAACCCTTTTTATTGAATTGCTTATAAAGAGACATAATACGGTCCCAAGGCTTAAGTTGGTAATGGAAAGATGTTAGAATTTCTCGTTGATAAATTTTTAGATTTACTTGAGCAGCACCTAAGATAATGTAAGATTGAAACTTTATTGTTCACAGAGGCACATTGAAGATTGGATAGTTAGCTCACCTCTGCACAATTCTACCTATCCCTTGTCTGTTGCTCATTAATGATCATTATTATATAGCAATAAAACAATTTTGCCTATATTTGAGTGAAAATTGTTTTTTTATTTATGTGACAGAAAATAAGAGAAAGAAAAAGTACTTTAGTTGAGTGATTGTGGAATGAAAAGGCCTTATGGGGACGCCCGTTTAACCAGGTTTTAAGCTCTATTGTACTATTTATATTTAGTTTGTATTTCTCATTTTATTTACTATTAATTTCTTGTGCCTTTAGAGTTGGCGTAGATGATAATGAAACAGAGTTACACAACATGGCCGGGGATTCAATGAGAAATGTAAGTGTTTGCATTAATTTTCTCTGCACATTTTTCAAGTCACGTAAATATCTGCATTTATGTTGCCCACCACACATGGCAAAGATACTTTCACTTACAAATTGATATTATTTTTTTCTCTCACTAAAATCATTGATTCCCTTACCTCCTCATTGAAATTGAATAGCGTTCTCTGTATTAAAGGATAAACGTAATTCTTCATTCTACAAAATAATCTGTGTGCTGAAGTACTTGGCTCACTGTCTGGCCATTCCCATCTGACCTCCTATTTTTCTGTTTCTTTCTATCCCTCCTTGTCCCTCTGTATTTTATCTATCTATCCATCTGTCTATATGTCCAATTATGTAACACCTGGGGAGCGGATAGCTCAGTGGTTAAGGTGCTCGACTACCATGCCAAAGGTCCCTGGTTCAAACTCATGCAGGCTTGAATTTGAAATCCAAAATGTTTTCGGGTTTCCTTCTGCCCCCTTATCCTTAAGTTGCTAGGATATAGATTGCTGTCCTATTGGAGACGGACTATAATATCGGAGGTTCCATGTGTATATGTAATATGCACATGTAAAAGAACCATTGGCTGTTTACAAGGCAGTCTAGGATAACCCTGATATCACCAAAGTAGTGGACATGGGTGAAATGCAATGCAACAATAACAACAATCTAACTCCTTTCTCTTTGTTACTTCTCTTACGTCCTTATCTTTCCTTATTTCTCTCTTGGTCACTTTTTTTTTCTTCCTGTCTCTCTTTAGGATTCCCTCTCCTAATCTCTTCCTCCTTTCTCTCCCATCCGTTTCTATTCACCATTAGCTGTCTGTCTCTCTCTGGCTCACGTTTCTTTCCACCTTAAGTTTTTTAAAACTCAAGATACAATGATTGTTGTTTTGTTTTGTTTTGTTTTTCTTTTTTGTCTCATTCTCTCTTCTTGAATAGTTGTAGATCTATATAATTTTTTTATTATTTTTTTTGTAATTGAGATTTTATTTTAAATATTTTGGTTGGTCATAAAACGCATGTTAAAGGTTGAAGACCTACTACATAAATCACCCACTGTAATTTAATGAATTTTACTTATGTAGATGGTTTATTTAGTTTCATCATTGTAATAAACATTTAATACAACTAGGAACATGAATCAATGAATATCTTTCTCATTGATTATTATAGAATCATTAGTGCTTATCAAAAACTAATCGTACTAGGTTCAAATGAAACTTCATTTAAAAAGTAAAAGCGAATCTCCAGTTGAGTTTGTAGAAAGGAAAGGAAATATATTTTTAAAAAACTCCTCATCTAGGACAATTCGATGTCTCAGATTTAAACCTTTTTCAAGAACATTTTTGTCTTTATGTTCATGAAAAAGTTTAGTACCTAAACCTGCATTGTGTCCTGCATAAGTCATTTTTGATATATTTCCTGTCCTTGCTATTCAATAAAAGACATTTTTTATAGGATAGATCTGCAAAGACATCTCAAGTTAGGCATTGCCTTTTTAAGCTATCCCATCTATTATCAATCACAATTGTCTTTACTCTTGGTCTTACGATGATTATGTAACATATCACACACATTTTTGATATCCATCTAAAGCCTGTGATGGACTTCGGGGTACGTTGTTCTACAATTTCAATTAGAAGTCAATTCATATGTGTGTTTATCATGTATTTTATTGTATTTCTTCTTGTTAGTACACTCAAGTCATTTTCCTTAGATATTCATATTTCATTGAATTGTATCATTCTTTGTTGTGTTTTGCCGGTGGAATCCTTGTTTTAGATGTTATACTCTTAATATTTATGCCATTAAATGATAAGCTTGTAATTGTAAGAGAGAGGTGAATTTGCCCCAATTTTCACTATGAATAATATACCTTTTGGTTGTCCTTCTTTGATCTCATTTTGGTAGTTTGAAGATTATTGATACAGTGCAACCCGCTTAATTCGAATTCCTTGGGATATGGTGATGACTTCGAACTATCCGGGTTAGAAGTACGATTTCAATAGTCTTCAATGGATATTGCTAGGCCTAGGCCATCTCACTAGGCCACAAGGCCCTCTCACTAGGCCACTAGGCCCTCTCACTAGGCCACTAGGCCATCTCACTGGCTGGAATTTAGACCACTGAGTTGCAAGGCTAGGCATTTTACTGATTTACTGCGCCATATATTAATATCACTAACAAGTCTGCCTATTATTACTCTGACTAGGACCCCATTATGGGATGGAGTAAAGTTGATGGATGGTTGAGATGCTTTTTTAACAGTCTATTAATACCATGAAAATTCAAATTTTACTTCGAATTATCCAAATCAGGCCAGAAATAGTTCGAATTAACCAACATTTTTTAACAAAGCAAGCCTAAGATGAAGAAAAACCTACACTTCGAGGATCCGTATCTACATCTTTTTTTATTTCTCCTACCACGTTTTCTAACATTCTATTCTTAATATAAAGAATGATCAGCTGATAAAAGGATTATCTGTAAAATAACTACAAAATGTATCTATAAACCGCATTAATAACCAGATGATTATTGTCAACGATAGCTTTAATATTGTTGTACCTACTCTAGCATTGGAACCGTGAGCTCCCGGCAAGATAAAATCGTACATGGATGTAGAGGAATAGAACATGAAATTAAGTTGGATAACAAGCCAACCAGGCCGACAAAAGAAAACCAACATATTAACTGAGAGGTTTATTAAAATGGATTGAAGGAATAAGTATATACCATTAATGGACATTTTGCTTGTCACTCTTGCTACCAACCAGCTTCCAATAGCCCAAGAAATTTCAAAGAGATCTCAATTTATTTTTTTATGAGCAAAATATTAATTCAATCACTTAATCTCATTTTTAGTTAAAAATATTTCTTTCCTCTGCTGCTTTAGATCTTTTATATAATGGAAACTGTAAGTCAGTATCGTCCTATAGCATATTTATGAGCTAATGGTATACGATGTTCGGTATTATATCATATAAGGAATGACTTGTTGCATAAAACTTACATGCAGACTTTCATGATTTGGGACATTTTTCAGATTAATAAGCAAATAATGATTATTATTGTAATCGTAGGTTTTTTAAAATCTTTTCTTATTCAAAAGATGCAAATGGAAATCATTGATTTTGCGGAAAAATTAATTCAGCTAAGCTAAGGATATATTGTAATAGTATGAGCTCTATTAAGTATTGGCTCAATTTTCAATTCTTTTTTTAAAAATTATCTTCAATGAAACCATTTTTGAGAAATACAATGTACTTGGCATCTAGGAAACTAACAACGAACAAATGTAATGTATCTTGACTTTGTTTTGTTTCTGAGATATTACTCTATGAAAATAAACGATAAAGGCCAAATAAGGTTGTGATATGATGGTTTCATGAAATAAGAAATCTCCATTTTATAAGTTGTGGAGACAGAATTGTTTGCTGGTGTTTTGTAGCTGTCCTAAAACCTGCAAGGTTTAATGGAGTTGAGACAGGCATGTTGTGTAACACTCAGGAGTTGTAAACTGAGTCAACGATGAACGATACTTTACTAAGGCTAAGTGCTCTTAATTTCCTCAAAATCTTCAAGAGGCAATAGGTTGCCTCTAAACCCGTATGTCAGAATATATCTTTGATTCTGCATGTTCTCAGAGCAAATGTGAATTGTTGCATGTGTAAGCTTGCTAAAAAGAGATCAAAGTCAGGGAAGGGTTTGTAGCTGAAGGATTCATTAATCGGGGTTTGCATCAAGTTTTGGGATGCCCACAATTTTCTTCAGTTCCAAGAGAACATTGAATATATGAGACATGCTGGTTTGAACACTAATATTTTATACATGAAACCCAATTGACTTAAACAAACGGAAAGAGATCAGTCACCCTGCAAAAGGAAGAGCGCTTATCAATTGCCAGCTGTAAGCTTGTTCGTCTTAATTTTCTCGCATATCGTTATCTGATATCTATAATACAATACCTTGTATACATAACAACATTATAAACCTGGATGTCATATTATGCTGGTATCTCTTGATCGACCTTCATTCAAAGTGAAATCACTGGGACTCAGGCTTACTCATGGCCTACCTTCTTTGCCCACATCATCTTATCTACCTCTGCTTTAACTTCAGGCCATGGCCAGTCAACGCCAATACAGTTCCATGACGTCTTCATCTTCGTCAAGACCGACTCATGGGGGAGGTGGTGCCCCTCCCACCTCTACTTCTGGTCCTCCTAGAAGACCCATCACCTCTCTTTCTAGTCCTGGTTTTCAGGTTCGAACTTCAACCGCAACCCCATGACTAATGGTGGTTTGAGATGGTCTCTTGTTGTTTTTTTTTGTTGATGGTTTGTTGTTGTTTTGTTGTTTTTTTTGTCATTTTATTGTTGGGTTTTGTTTTGTACTTGTATTAGATGCATGTCATTTGTTTAACAAAGAGATGCAATCCCCTTTGTGTGGCACCATTTCACAGCTGGCTTTAGTTTGGTGTCTTTATTTCAAATATATCAATAGTTTCTATCAAGATTAACAACATACCTGTTCTCTATCTCCTTTATCTTTTAAACTAGCTTGTTGGTAGCATGATCTACTAACCATATTTTATTATCATCTGTATGTTGTTAATAGCCATATTGAATTCTTGATCGTATGCATGCTTATGGTATTTTATGATAATGTACTTTGTCATTATACATATTCTTTGTACAGTGCATTCGTTATAGGATGATATTTAGGTTTTCACATTCATTCCAAGATGATTTTGTTTGGACTATAAGACTTCTTGGTTTTGGTATGCAAGTTAAGCGTTAGTCTTATGCATATTATTTTTGGATGTGTAGTACTTACTGTATACATTTTAACAATTGAGCAATTGATTGTTTGGCATTCGCCATCAATAAAATTGAAAGGAAGGCAGTTGAAGCATACACATTATATTATTTAAGATGAGGCAAGAACAAACATGAAGCACACCAAACTTTTAGCTCTTATTCATTGTATTTCAATAAATTTATCCACATTTATACATGTAGACCATCCATCTACCTCCGTCATTGAATTCCATAAAAATAGATTGGCAAAAGGCTAGCAATCTAATATTTTGTAATCATGTCAAAAATTAATAAAATATTATTATCATTAACTAAGGAAATAAAATCGGAAGATAACCTAGGTTTGCTCATGATGAGACGCTTATATTATCTTCCCTGACATTGATGACTAGTATCAGCAGTCTCTTTTTTCTGGTTTTGTCCCTTTCTCCGTTTATGGAAAAAAGGATTTTTACTATAAAACATAACACTATTTTTTATCTCTACATCTTTTTTGAATGGCATACAATGAGCAGATACACTCTGCAGGTGTCAGATATTACTTTATGAGGAAAACAATGAATGCCGAGAATTTAAAGGGCGCTGTGCTTTACATCATATCATACACACAAAAATATATGAAATGCATTGATTAATGTTAATGAATATTATAGTCCTCTTAAGTTAGGTGTGGTTTATTGGGTTCTTTTGCCTCATTGTTATAGGAAGAAATTTATCTTCTTGTGACACAAATGACACCGGAGCAGTACCACCAAAGACTACTCTATGATATAATGTAATATAATACTCTGGCATATTATCTATGGTGTTTGGTACCACGCAATTATGAACAATTTTGATTTTCAAGTATCAAGTACATGTGCAAATTTTGTCAAGTACACACACACAATTGAATCATCAATTATTTTCATAAGGTCACAAGACTTCTACATATCATAATAAATACTGTTGTTTTGTGAAGTGACTTTTAATTTCAAACTTCATGATAATGAATTTGTAAACAGTTTACTGTTTTAAACACGTAAATATATCGTCAGTGTAATTCTCTAAACACTTATGTCCGCTCATAATGATAATGGACTTACGTGTTTAGAGAATTACAATGACGATATGCTAAATTGCAAACATATGGCAATTACTTATGAGGCATAATTTGATATAAATTTTTGATTTATTATAATATTCAAATCAGAAGTGCCAATGATAATAAGCAATTCAATAGATAAGAAGATTAATAAAAATTGTTATTGAATTTCTTTCAAAGCCTATCAGTTATAGTTTTTTAAATCTTTATTTACTCTCCCTCATGCTCATGTTTCCTGTAAAACGTGCTTCTCCTTCTCTCTATCCTCTATACCTGCTTCTTTCATCTTCAATTCTTAGAATTGCATGGCCATATTTTGTATGTTTCTTTTTACATCTAATTTCTTTTGAACCCTAATAACAGGGGAAAGGATTTGTAGGGTTAGGAGAGGAATAGGATTACTATTTGCGTAGAAGTTGTCCCAAAATTCAATCATGTCTTTGGTATGATTCTTCCTTTTATAACTCCAGGGGTATCAATCTTTTCTCTTTTTTTTTTATGACATGATATACGATGTACTAAATCAATCTGGTTATTGTATCATTGTCTATGAATGCTACACACTTCTATTTGATGTGATAGTTAACATTCCGGTTAATTAATCATAAATGCTCCTAGTAGGTTCTTACTTTCTAGTATATTTGTCATATCTTATGAATATTCTAATGTGGTATGCTTCTTTTACTTCTTCTTCTACTTTTGTCATCTTCATTTTCTTTCTGTTCTAGGGATACATTCTTTTAAACTGATATTCTATCTTTTTCGAGGTCTTTCAAATGGTCCTTTCAAATCATTTTAATTTGACCAATCTTGTCATTGATTTATCTGCTTCGATCCAATTGTATGCCATCAAATTACCTGAAGGATGAAATAGGTCAGCCGTCCAAGAATTTGGAAATCCTTCATCAAGATTTTTCTATAAATTATTTTTCTCAAAACATTGTAACAGGTCCTTGAGCTGCATAACAAATTCACATTGTCTTTTCTATTTAGATAACAAAGGATGGAATGTTTCAAATTTAATGGGTTATGGTGTTTTTTATTTCATTTTGAGTGTGATCCATCGACTCATTCCTAATAAATTGAAGAGAAAAAATTGGCACAGGTACATCCATCATTTTAGTGCTCAGATGATGTGAACTATGCCTAAAGTGAAAACTTGTGTACACTGTCCATCAAATTTAATTACTAGAGTGGCTAACTTCAGTTTCTAACACAAGGGGCACACCTTTCTTCCTTTTTCAACAGAGATATCCTGGCCAGTCAGAGCTCTCCCTTCTCCGATCACCTCTGCTGGAAGAGGTATCCTTTTGCCCCATCCCCGTTCACTAAAAAAAAAGAAAGATGCTATTATCAATTGATACTCATAAGTTTTGCTGAAATTTTATGCAATATTTATATTGTCATCTAACCTTTTAATTGCACCAAAAGCTCTGTTGCATTTTGATACAGTTTCTGGATTCTGATTCAATCTTATTCGACATCGGCTCACTTACCTGCATCTTATTTTTTCTTTCAAATGCATACCTGCCAGATGTTTCCACATATCGAATTTAGTCGGATTTTATTTGCTCGAATATGCAATCCCATTTCACACCAAACATATCATGTTTATTTGAATCTACAACTTGAAACGCCATTTGATCAAAGACAGGTTATGTCACTAGCTTCAAAGCAATTCATAATGTAGAAAAGTGATATCCATAGCTCCATCGTATAAATCAACTCCAAATATTGAATAAGTTGTACAGAATAAGATTTATTGCTGTTTTACCAGTTGGAGCACCCAAGAACATTGGATATTATTGTATTAAAACAAACTCATACTTTACAGTCCAACTCCCAACCCACAAAGGCCTTCTTCAGATTTGGAAAACATGGCAGCTATGCATTGTTTTATTTTTTTTTAATTGGTGGTAATATGAGAATAACTTTTCCGTGTCTTTCTTTTCTTTCTATCATGGGATTTGTTTGTTTTGGTATTTTCCTGAATTTTTTTTCTTTCTTCTTTGCTAAGAAAGGCATGGCCGCTTGAAAAATTCCTTATTTTTAACAGAACTCCTGGCTGACTGGGAAATATGTTTTTCTTTTCTTTTGTTTTGATTTTGTTTGTTTTTCTAGCCTTTTATGTATTCCCCTTTTATTTATTAATATAAAGTTATCATTGGCTATCGTTATCAATAGAAGATGAAATCCCCCCCAAAAAAATCAATTTAGAAGATAATTTGTAATGTCAAAGAAATCATATTATGCTTTGGTGGAAGGCACATTCATTGTTTATCATTGACCATTGCACTACAAAAGAGGAGGAGACTATGAACACAAGAATTGGTCAAGAAATGTGTAAATCATGAACAAAATGTCAGAGGTTTGCTGTAAATTAAATCTCTCACACAAATAGGCCTACCGGTATGTGAAAATAATAATATTCAAATTTGAATAACCGATAAGCCAAGGCCCCATTAACCAGAACAAGATTAATTTTTGTATTACAGTTACGTAACTTTAATTTATTGCCAACTGGGGAACTCATTCTAGGAACATTATACGAATTAGATGTACATAGAAATTTTATCTTTCTAGCTCTTCATCCCTGTCCTCTTCTCTCACTTAGCCATCCCTCGTTCAATTAATCCTAGCTTTTCACAGCACATTAATGTTGTTATTCAAGGAACTGGTAGAGATTTAATGTTCAAAATGTCTGGAACGTTTAATGAAATTAAGGAAATAAATATTAAGCGGTCATCATATTTTTGTGATAATGTAGATCTTCATTAAAAGTTTCATTGGTATGTCGTGCAATATAGCATTCGACAATGCACTCAATGATAACTCATGGACGCATGTTCTGTTTCATGTCTACACGTGGAGTAAAATTCATTTTATTTTTCCTTAATGGGGCTAGGGGATTTGTAATGTAATGAGAGAAAAAAATTAAGGATAAAATAAACTAATTAAAAGAAAGGATGAATGAGCAAACAAAATGATGTATTTACTTTACTCTGCCAGGAAATTGTGGTTAGTTGATTTAATTGTTGTTTCTTTTTATTGGATTGTAAACTTATCATCTTGTTTACAATAATTGCAAAGCAAGTCATCTTTCAGGTATGAAAGATGTCAACCGCATGACGATGCCTGATTACAATTCAGACATCACTCACTAACGCAATTTGCATCTTTTTGTTTCATCAATACCTCATAGCTAACTAAAATGACTCAACAATTTATTGTAAGAAAATTAGTTTTAAATTCTATTGGGTCCTTAATTTTTCATTCTTTTATGATTGCACCCTATAATTCTTATCCTTACAATTCAACATGTTCAGATCTGTTAATACATGTAACGTATAAAGTTTTGTACTTGCTACATTATATGTAAATTCATTGTCTTTTGAAGATCTTGTCTTATGCATAGATCAAAACATTTCTTCAACAATTGATATTATATATTGCAAATCAAGTTTATATCTTTTCATAATGGATATGTCCTTGTCATATTGGCAAAAATGCACATTAGCTACCATAGGTCATTAGGTCGTGAAACAAAATTTTTTGTAGTTTTTCTTAGAATTTTACAATTTGATGGCTATGGGTAATCAATTTTGAATGTTATATGCACCTTATATTAAAGTTTTTACTTAACATTATTTTTGTCAATTTGATATTTAGTACATGTATAAGCAAGCCTCTGTGGTAAATTATTCTTACTTCTAGTTTTATTTTCATAGTTTAACATTTTTGATAGGTGTAATATTCATTACTTTTACTGCTGTTTCAAAAGTGTCTATTTTGATAGTACTAACTAGCGTGCGCTTGGTAGTCCACATAAGATGGAAAATATTTTGCTAATTTGGGTAATTTTCTCCTGATCTACGACTAGACTACTACTATAGCGTAAGTTATATGAGAGCCTTATTCTGCCCAATTTCAGCTATTGATATCCTATATCAGCTTTCATATTACTTTAAAATTTAATATTTATGGTTCTTGAAGATATATCCCTGTTGACCAAAAATTTTATCACCTGAAAGAAAAGAAAAAGTCAAGGCACATATTCAATCCCCCATTTATGTGCAGGTCTCACATATTCGATCCCCCATTTATGTGCAATTTCGTCTCAATAAAACTTGAGCTATCAGTAAAACGACCATTATGTGCAAAATCAGTCATTTTATATAATCTTCTATCGACCTTGATTTTTAACGTCCATAAACAGTTTCTAGCAATACATACTCATGTGCTTATGAGGGATGAAATAAATGTTTCATAATGACAGAGGGTGTGGAGGTCTAAGAAAAGATCAATTTACTAGATTACATCTCCTGGTCAAGAATTTTAGATTTTTATGATCTTTTCATGACATTGCTTTAGGTTAGAATCTCAAATGAAACATTTAAATTTAGCTAATCAAGTTCATCTGACCATTTGTTCCATTTGTTATTTCAGGAACATGTATGCATACACGAATCAATCCTTTCATTTTTAAGTGCTGAGGAGCATTCTAAGTAAAGCATTAAAGAACAATGAAATTGTGCTTGCTAAGAATTTTCTTTGTGTGTTCTTGATAAGATAATATCTGATTGTTATTAAACAATATTCATATTGATATAGTCATTGATAGTGTTAGTGTTTTTGTACTTCACAATTTCTGAGTAGATGTTATGTTTTTATCAGCATTTTACAGCTGTTTTTCATAATTCAATTAGGTAGATGCGTTTTCATAGTTAATCTTATAATTTTATATTTTGTCAGCATTTTTTGTAATTGCTTTCATGACATGATAAAAAGAAAATATTACATGCGGCAAATTTTGTACTAACAACCAATTTACTTCATTACGTTTTGATTTTGCAGAACGTTTTCATTTTTTTTTAGCAAGCAAGTCTTCCTTCCTGCTTCAAACTACAATAGAATTGAATACTAAAAACAAAACAACAGACCTATTTAGTATTACAGACAAACCATAATTATTGCAGAAAACAGGGAAAACTCGTCAAATTTCAGGATTACAAATCATACCAATTTATTACAGATTTTGAGTTAAGCAGATATTGGTGGGGGTATTCATTAAGACATTTTAAACTAGTCTTTCATACTGGTCTCCATCAAGGCAGATATCAAAGCTCAGCCATCCTGATCTACATGTAGATCAATAATCTTCAAAGATAAAACATGGAACCTGGCTTTGAAAAGAAGGAAAACATCAAAAGCCTTTAAGAAAACTTTATCTTTAATAACATGACAATATTTTATTTGTTCACTTGTTAGTTTAGTGAAGTGCTCTCTCATTGCATATCTTTCTGTTAAATTGATCAAAATTTATGAAGCCATTACAGAATTTTTAATTTCAAGCTAGGGAGGTCTCCTCATAAAACAACAAAGCAAAATAAACTGAACGCCTATAATAGATCTACAATTATTGTTCCATTTCCAGTAAGTTTGAATAAAGAAAGTATATGTATTAGCATTGAGTATTGGTTTTTAATGTCTCTACCATAAAATATCTGTCATCTCTGGATATGATTTGTATGCATCTGGCTTGCCCCTTTTCTTTTGTGTTTCTTTTGCATTGCTTCTCTTTTCTACTTCGTCATTGTGCATTGCATGCAACTTAAGCGCGGCGATGGTTGCTTCAGACTTTTTCCATCATTATTATGTTGTCCTATTTAAAGTTTATAACGTGCATTTCATTTAAGGATATTAAAACATACTTTATTAAATTACTGTTTGAGAGAAAGCAAATATGTTTAAACGATCTTCAAGGATCAACATCACCACGTATATTTTAAACGCCTTTAAAATGCCACCTATTTGTAAAGATAATCTTCTCTATAGCTTCAAATCCTTTGATTGTAAAGTACTATTTCATTCAACAAAAGGCTGCTTATTAAATTGTTGTTTTATGTTTAATCTGTCTGCATGATTGTTTTCTAAATATAAATGTTTTAGATGTATATTTTTAGAGTCATTAAACAAGAAATTGTTGTATATGGCTACTTAGTGCAAGAATTAGTTTTTGTTCATCAATTTTTAACATAAGTTTCACGGTTTTAGTTATAAGAGATGTCAATGAGGATAAGAATCAAAATAAAGATTTTACCTACTCCTATCATAAGATGATCCTAGAAATTACTTCTTTGTGATTTAATTTATATATGGATAAAAAAAATAGATAGCCATTGAAGAGTTCAAAACAAAGTACTGCCCATTTAAATTTAAACAGGAGAAACTATTGACCAATAGATATTGATAATAATAATTCAAATACATGTATCTGAATTATTTCTTGGTGTACCTCATTTTTTCATCACAACCAAAGGAATGAAGGCCTATTTCCTCTAAATTCTCTATAATGAATAATGAAATACATGGTCTTCATGATAGAAAGATTTTGTTTCACAATGGTTTTAGATTGGAACAAATAACATATATATATCACAGCAAAATACTACACTTTTATTTATAAAAACAATCATGACCTACATATATTTAGACTTTTCTTGATTGTCACGTTGATGGTGAGTCAAATATTATAATATGTTATTTTCCTTCTTTAATTAATCTCCTGATTTTCAATACTTAGCCTTTTATTAATTTTTTTGTTTTGTTTGTTTTCTTTTCATTTCATGAATAACAGTCAGGAGGGCCACCAGATGTCAACCCACCACCATCGAGAGTCAGGGAAAAAGCCTGGCTTGTTGCCAAATGGTACGATTTTGATGCCAGGTCAGTCATGAAGATATTTATTTACTTTTGATTTTGGGTTGATATTTATTTGTGGTCATTTTGCCATCCATCTCTACACCTAGATAACTGACAGGAAGCACAAAGACACTTTTAAGTGGGCATTTGAGTATCTGGCTGTTGCATGAAGTATAGTCTTTGTCACAAAATTGTAGTTGAGCATGTTAGCGTGCAAGTATTTATCTTGACCAATATGTTTCGTAAATGTCAGTCAAGGGAGTGAGGGAAAAGTCTTCATGAAGCAACCCGTGGCCCATTGAGATTTTTTTAACATTAAATAACTATGCGCCAATCAATAACTTACGGTAAACTCACTGAGGACCAAGCCCGAGCTAGGCTCAGACTTGCTGAAATATACATTGGGGACCAAGCCCGAGTTAGGCTCAGACTTGCTGAAATATACATTGGGG